>JAYKKM010000243.1:0-2500 GCA_035772405.1 Chrysogorgia sp. JL179-B06
AGCAATTACTTACGTAAATTTCGAGGATGATCGTGCTGCGATTTGTCTTCTCCTGCACTGATCCGAAGCACGACGAAGCCGAATTTGGTACTGAAAACAGATCTTTGTTTCTTCTCCATTGCCTGACAATTTGTAGTATTGGTGGTGGTGGTGTTTAATTTTCCTCGACCTGCTTACAAAATTTAATATGGTATAACTCAGATCTGCCGTGGACCCTTCTTAAAGGAGGAAGACAGAAAAATAATGGTAGTGTCCAACCACAAGCGCAGAAAGCGATCAGATACTTCGTGAAATCCACTAATGAGTTGGTACTTGACCTGGTAAGTTCATTCTAGACCACCATGCCATGAAAATGTCAAACAACCATTTTATGATTCCATGGATAATCTCTGAGCTTAAAGTGCCCATGCAATGAAAAAATCGCTAGCATTTTTTTTACTATTAACGGACAAAGTAGTCATGGCAGAGAGCGTACATCATGAAAATTTCAAGTGGATCTGCTGCATAGCTCTTCGAGCTAATCAACTCACGAAGTTTGTCATGGCTAAATAATTTTGTCTAAAATTGAAACGCGCGGTTTCATTGTCTTATGACGTATGCAGTGGTCCAACTATGCATAAGAACAATAGATTTGAACATTAATGACCCACTGCATACGTCATATAACCCCATATATACAATCCCATCCTTTCCCTATTTTTGTAACGTTTAAACTATGCCAATGGACCAATACGTTGGGAGTTGATCGCTCAAAAGACTAAATATGCAGCAGATTCACTTGAAATTTTCAGTTGAACGATCCTGCCATGCTACTTTGTCCGTTAAAGTAAAAAAATGCTCGCGATTTTTTCATTGCATGGGCACTTTAAAGCATTAATGTTTCGTAGAGAGAATCTAAAAAAACGGGCAAATTGGCAGTTGTATCAATCTATTAGAAACATGGTTAACCAAGCTCACAAAACGTAATTTTCTTCGTTAATAATTTGCGTGCCAACAACGGGTAATAACCAAGAAAAAACCTGGAAATGGCTAAACCAAATTGACCACTGTTAAGTGGCATGAAGGTGGATTCGGAATACCATGACACTGAAGTAGATAACACTCCGTGCACCGTAACAAAAGGATGCCGCCTCATCATTAATATGCAGCGTAGCTCCACGCAAGTACGGGATTCCGCCTTATTAATATTCAGCGTGGCACCACGAGTAGCAACCCACGCATTGCGAAATAGGACATGATTGGGCAAGAAGGAGGGATAGTCGTGTCGAACGGAAGTAATTAGCGCACATAAAATAGGTTATATAAGCACGGAGCTGGAGTATAATCATCCACGATGTTAGGATTACACTTGGTCTGGTCTCTCTGGTTGAACGTTACGATGGACAACAGGTTTGTTTGAGGTTTTCGAGTTTACGTATTTAGAAGATTAAGTGTGTAACTTTGATGTGCTAATGCTGAGGAGATTTCAATCAAACCATTGACACTTTGTTATCGAGAAATATCGTGACGGGTAGACATAGCTCTGGATAACCATGGTCCGGCCCTTTTCTCGCCAGGACGACCGATCAAAGACGAGTTGCGGATCGGCTGATTTTAATCGTACTTAAGAATTCTTAAACACTCGAATACAAATCCGATTATGAACGTACAACGATGCCGAGAGGACTATCAAAACGGAAATCAGCTTGTTGTATTCGACAACGGAGACATCGTCCACAGTGTACTTGATTTTCCCCAAGATTCACGAGAACGTTGTCTTACTTGATCGCGCGTTTGGCCAATTCCGTATGGACAAACTCCGTAAACACCCAAAAAAAAAATTAAATCAGTCTATCGAGGGTTAACGTCTCATCAAAATCGACTTCGTACACTTACTAAATAGATTACTGTAAACATTGTGTACAGGTTTTATAACTACAAAACTGAAAGCCAGTGTGTTTAAAAAGCAACTACCAAAAAGAGTCCACACAGCAAGCCTTATGTCTCATCTTATGACGTCAGTTAAATAGTAAATTGGAGCATGCACGACGTCATGTGGTATGCTTCATTAAATGCTTCATTAATAGGGTATTGCCCGACGAACCCTAATCTTAACCCAAAATGCTTCATAGGACAAGAAACAATATACACAGACCGCCATCCGCCACTGAAATCGAGAGACTTTGTGAAGAATAACTGTTGTGGTTGTAAGAGTGAGCATCCCAGTCAGCGCCAACACGATTGTCATCCATATCAATCACAGGCAACTATATTATTCAACGACAATTGTGCTTCATATGTTTTAAACGATACAATGATTATACTCCAGCTCGCGAGCTTACATAGGCCTATTTCATATGTGCTAAGTACTTCCGTTCGACACGAACTATCCTATTCTTGCTCCAATCGTGCCCTATTTTTGCAATGTGTGGTGCTAGCGTGGTGCTATGCTTAAATATTAATAAGGCGGCAATCCCTTGTTTCTACGGTGAATGGGGGGTACTATCGACTCACTGATGAC
>JAYKKM010000243.1:10000-55000 GCA_035772405.1 Chrysogorgia sp. JL179-B06
GTTTCAAAAGACAATAATAAAGACTTAGTGCGAGGTCTCTACGGGAAATATTTGCCTGAGGTTTTGAGCGACGAAGGAGCGAGGTTTGGGCGATAAAACTGTAGGGACAAACTTAGAACCTGGCCAGCGGACGGGTGAGACATAAAAACTTGATGTTAGAACAATATAGTACGTTGTGTTCTCGTGTTACAAAACGAAAGTATCATGTTAAATGGATTAGTAAATAAAGATATTATATACATAATTGAGTGATTCCTACATTGGTGACCCCGTATTTACTTCAAGATTATGGAGACCTCTTCTTCGTCGAGTGCCTCGAATGAAAATTCGCCACCTACGGCCGCTACGAACGTCGTAGCTGCGAACGCCGTGGTAGTCAAAATTCCGCCATTTTGGCCCCTCCGACCCCGAACTGTGGTTTGCACAGGTAGAAGCTCAATTTACGCTGAAAAAGATCACATCACAAGGTACAAAATTCGCTCATATTGTCGCTGCCTTATCGCCTGAAGCAGCCACGGAAGTTCGTGATCTAATTCTTACACCTCCCACCACAAATCCGTTCGACGTACTGAAAGAGACACTCACCAAGCGAGTTTCCGTTTCCAAGCGTCGAAAAATCCAACAACTATTGCATACTGAAGAATTCCGGAGATCGGAAGCCATCTCAACTGCTCCGACGCCTACAACAGCTACATGGTAACTCCGAAAACGAACTTTTACGTGAGTTTTTTCTACAACGACTACCTTCCAACGTCCAGATCGGACTGCTATCCCACCCCGACAAACCCGTCGCCGCCTTAGCCTTGATCGCAGATGGAATGATGGAGTTAACCGAAGCACACCCATCAGTGACCCAAATTGAAACACCCGAATCTGCTGCTGAGATCTCATCGATCAGAGCTGACCTCAATAAAGTACTCAAGCTGCTAGACACTAGAGCCCAGACAGCTTCTGGTGGCCAAGAAACTGCCAAGAACGATATTTGTTGGTATCACACCCGATTTGGTGTCCAGGCTTCCAAATGTCGTCCACCCTGCGCCTTTCAGGGAAACGACAAGCCCGGCCACAAGTAGAGGCGCACGTGGCTGGGGGTCCTTCAAGCCGCCTGTTATATGTCACCGATAAACAATCGAAAAACCGCTTTTTGGTTGATACTGGTGCAGAGGTCAGTGTTTACCCAGCTACTCGACGGGACAAACGATATCGAAGAAAAGGTATTTCTCTTACGGCGGCTAACAATTCAACTATTCATACCTATGGCAAGCGTGATCTTTGCCTGGACTTCGGTCTCCACCGGCAGCTCAAGTGGTCTTTTCTCAATGTGGATGTGAATCAACCTATTTTAGGCGCTGATTTCTTGAGACATTTTCGGATCCTGGTTGATCTTTCCAATTCGTGTCTCGTCGATGCAGCAACATCCGTAACCGTTCCTGCACAGATCTCTTCAGTCCGACCACTTTCCCTAAGTCCCATATCCCTAGTCAAACCCACCAATGAGTTCGATAGTATTTTTGCTGAGTTTCCCTCTGTCTGCAAAACATGCATTACTGATCCAGAGGTCAAGCACAATGTTCAGCACCATATTATCACAACCGGTCCACCAACTTTTGCGAAAGCCCGACGAACTTTCTCCCTGAAAAGTTTGCGGCTGCCAAAACAGAGTTTGATCAGATGCTGTCCTCTCACACCGTGTGCAAATCGTCAAGCAACTGGACATCCCCACTTCATATGGTCCCAAAGTCTAACGGTGACTGGCCGCCCATGTGGTGACTATCGAGCCCTTAATGCAGCAACCAAACCAGACCGATACCCGGTGCCTCATGTGCAGGACTTTTCCGCTCGCCTCGCAGGTTGTAAATTATTCTCGAAAATTGACCTTGTCCGGGCGTATCACCAAATTCCAGTTGCTCCCGAGGATGTCCCTAAAACAGCCGTCGTCACAGCATTCGGCCTTTTTGAATTCAACCGTATGCCATATGGACTACGTAATGCCGCACAGACATTCCAACGATTCATGGATGAAGTCTGTCGTCATCTCGATTTCTTCGATCGATCGCTTGAACTTTACCGTGGGAATTTTGGAGACGAAGCTAATGACAAATATGTCGTCGATGCAAGATTTAAAGAAGGTTAACCGTCTTGCAAAAAGGGGAGTTTCACAGTCGTTAATGGAGTTAGCCACTGTTTTATCCGATGATAAAACGGACAAATCGAAAGTGAAAGCAATGTTGGAAAATATCGAACAACAAAGAAAAGAAGCGTTGGTTGTTATCGAACTTTTAGAAACATGTTGCGAGAAAGAGGAAGATCTAAACGCTGCCTATTAAACGTACCGTACGCGTAGCGTTTTCTTTTGTGTCAAAGTCATTAGTTTTGCTCTAGTGCTCAGTGCTCACAAAACAAAGAAATACGCTACGTTTCCGTAGGGGCCTTAAAGGTTTGCAAGTCTGAAGAACTCATCTTTAGCTAGTTGGTAAATTCTTTAGTTAAAGTTAAACTGAGCACGGTATTAGTAATCTGTAAATGTGTAACAAGGTTAAGTCAGGTAAAAAGTAAACGTGTGCGCACGCGCTGCAACCGCGCGATGCCCTTTACTCCACAACATGTGTTTAATTTGTGCAATAAGTAGAGTATGGAAATACGTAATAATCCCCTACAAGCGTTTATCTCTTACGTTTATCTAAGTGTAATGAAACTCAAAGGGTCGGCGGGCGAGAGGAACGAAAAAACGATAGGCGGGGAGCATTGAGTTATAAAGACTTGATTGAGCAATTATTGTTCCAATCGTTCCTTTTGGCCAGCCACGAAGTAACGGAGGCTATTCCATTTCGGAAATATTTTTTTTTCAAAAAATTCCCTAGTTGGAAGATACCACTGATCTCTAAATAAAGACTGGATCGAGCAACTATATTGTTCAGAAAATGAAGCCGGAAGTTCGCCATTACTAAGGGACCAACTGAGAATCCTATGAGGTTTTTTGATGGTTTATGTGCTCTTACCATCGACAAAATAAAATAATATTACTATAAAGAGGACCAGAAAACATTTTTCAAATTACTGGGTAAAACGATTCATCGCCTACCTACAGATTTACTGCGATTTTGGTCCCTTAGTAATGGCCGCCGTTGGCTAATATCCAGTGAGAGAAGCCTGATATGAGACGTCAAATTAGGTTCAAGATTTTATGCATTTAATGTTAACCAATAAACTACATTGGCCAGACACTAAACCTATTTTGCTAGCGTCACAGTTTGATTTGCTTGCAAACTCGGAGTTTCTAATGATCTCTCGTTAATTCACATTATGCAAATATGCAAGCTTCAAAATCAGCTCATTAGATACAATAGAAAGCTCAATCCAGTCTTTATTTAGAGATCAGTGGGTGATACAGTTTCTCACATTTCATTATTTGCCATCACTTACTTTCTACTTTTTATCTTTACTTTTCTTCTTTTTTATCAGTCGTTCTATCGTCTTTCCTGTCAATCACTTTCTCTTCTCGCTGTATTAAGCATGTCGCTACTATAGGTTAGAATATGCACCGTTTTTCCTTTGAAAAACATTGGGTATGGCGTCGACAGCTACCTTTCGCAAATGTTGACGTTTTAGCTTCTTTTGTTCAGCTCACGGTTTTGCAAATTATACTATTCCTTCTTTTTCTCCATATAAATTGTTTAATACTGTCTATCTTGTACTACAGTCAATCTAAATTGTCTAATACTGTCTATCTTGTACTACTGTCTATCTAGACAGTACAACAGAAGCAGTTAGAGCAGTCTCTGGTCTCTTTAATTTTTCACAAACTCATTAATAATTCATGTTAAAATCCAAAAGAAATCAATATTTAATGATATTTAGAAATAAGAGGAAGATTACGGCCAAATTTCGCTAACTTTAACCTCGATTTTGCCACAAAATATGGATTCATTTGAGAAACAAGTTCTAACACTCGTAATTGTTCATCCTCTGATGTCTAAATACGGAGAAACTGGTTAAAAAACTCGGTTTCGCCTCGTATTTTCAACTGGCTTGTCCGTATTTAGAAATCAGAGGAAGAACGCTTACTCGTGTTTGAACTATTACTTCACAAATACATTACATTCAGTTACCGTGACAACCCGTTGTTATTTAGTTTACAGTATAACAGATTATGTTTTAAATATTGTATTGTATTTGCTTGTGTATCATATCTTTATGTTGTTTATTTTCACACCCCTTCTGAAAATCACATTGCTGATATTATTATGAGCATAAGATTACTCTTCTTATTTTCAAAGACTCAACCTCGTTCCCAGGGCATTTGCCTCCACGGTGGAAGGTCGGCGAAAATGGCCCTGAGATCGGCTGGTCACGTGACACCCAGAATTTCTTTTTTGATATGATAATTTTGGTGGTCTTTGTTCCATTGCCTTTGTCTACTTTGTTGACCTGAATAATTGAGAAATATTAAATACTCTTCAGAGTTGTTCATGTCAGCATTCGACGACCATACATCCCTTACAAAAGGTATGAAGAAGCATACATCCAATTTAGCGAAAGCTATCACTTCTAATTTTGCTGTAAAATTTGAAGACATCATTCAGATTTAGATGAATAAATTATACTCGGCTGAAATTAATTGAGTTTTATGACAAGCCAATCGCATTATAGAACGGACCAGCCGATCCCAGGGCCATTTTCGCCGACCTTCCGCCGTGGAGGCAAAATGATGAGATTGTCAAAGACTATGATTTGATATGCTTTAATTTATTCAGTTATTTAACAGGGATGACAATGTCAGTGATGGTTTTAAAGTTAATTTCATTGTCTGATTCAGTCTTTAATGGAGACATAAAGTAGTTTAGAATTGAAATCATCTTACTGTTTATAATAATAATAAAGACGTATTAGGAGCATTATACAATAGTCTCAATGCTCTTACAACTATATATTCTTAATGTTACTTATAAAACTAATTACAGTTTCATTATAAGATAAAGCCCTACTAAATATATTACCACTATGAACAAAAAACTATTAATTTAAAAAAATAAAAGTCTTAAGTGCTGACTTGAAACTACTTAAAATATCAATGCTTCTAATTTCCTGTGGTAAAGAATTTCCACAGTTTTGGTGCGGCAACTGAGAATGTTCTGTCTCCACGAGTCACCGTTTTGAATTTTGGCTCAAGCAGCAGATTTCGGTCAGATGATCTTAAAGTACGAGTTGGTTTATATTTAGTTAGTAAATCACTAATATAAATTGCCTGGCCATGTAAAGCTTTGAAAGTAATTATCAGTATCTTAAAAACAATCCTTGATCTCACTGGCATGCTCTGATTTTTTTAACTATTGCAACAAGTCTGGCAGCTGTATTTGGAATTCGCTGTAACTTGCTCAATTCAGCTTCTGGTAAGCCATGATTAGGATGCTATTGCAGCTGTCAAGTCTTGATGTTATAAATGCATGCACAAACTTCTCACAGTCCTTTTTACTCAAATATTTCCTGATCTTGCTGATATTTCTGATAGCCAAAGTGGCCGAATTTACAAATTTTTATAAGGTTCAAATAACCTTAATTCTAACCATAATATCAATTATTATATTACAGCCAACCTCGTCCCCAGGGCTTTTTGCCTCCACGGTGGAAGGTTGGCGAAAATGGCTGGTACATGACACCCAGAATTTCTGGGAGTTTAGATATGATAATTTTTGTGGTCTTTGTTCCATTGCCTTTGTCTACTTTGTTGACCTGAATAATTGCAAAATATTCAATGCTCTCTAGAGTTGTTCGTGTAAGCATTCGTAGGTATAAAAGCAGCTAAGAAGATTAGTAATCCACCATACATCCATAACAAAAGGTATGAAGAAGCATATATCCAATTTAGCGAAAGCTATCACTTCTAATTTGCTGGAAAATTTAAAAACAGCATTCAGATTTTGATGAATAAGTTATACTCGCCTGAATTAATTGAGTTTTATGACAAGCCAAACGGATTATAGAATGGACCATCCGATCCCAGGGCCATTTTCGCCGACCTCCGTGGAGGCAAAATGCCCACGAGGTTCATATTACAGGTATTTCTATGGATGACCCTAAATCCTCCCTACTGACCCTAAATTCCAACCCTAATCATCATATTGTTTCTAAAAACCCAACCTTAATCGTAAAACTTAATCCTAACCCTAATCCTAAGGGTTTACCAAAAATTTAACTTTAATTCTAACCATAATGTTAATCATCGTGTTGTTTCCATACGCTAAACCTATAAACCTAAAATCCCACCTACCCCCTGACCCCCCATCGCACTTCCTCCACAACCAATGGATGATATATCATGTCTATGTACTTGGATCAAAACACATGAATTTTAATTTTTTATGTTTATTATTTGATTTTAATACACATATATATATATAGTTCAGTGTAATGCCAGACGACTGCGCACTGCCAAACTAGACTCGGTCCTTCGCGCATTTTCAACTAATAACACTTTTAGAACAAAAGATAAAATCGTTATATACATACAGACAGCATTACGTTTAAATAAAATGGAGGTGAGCTTGACTATTAATTGAACTTTAAGACACTTCTTAATAATAATAAATAATAATACACTTATTTTAAGAACGTATATTTATATATAATTATATATATATATATAATTATATATAATTATATATATATATATAATTTATATATATAAATATATATAAATATATATATAAATTTATATATATAAATATTATATATATAAATATATATATAAATATATATATAAAATATATATAAATATATATAAATATATATAAATATATATAAATATATATAAATAAATATATATATATATATATATATATATATATATATATATAGTAGACAGACGATACATGGACGATTAACATGGCTAGTGTCGTTTGCCCGCAAAACTCCTCAATTCGCCATGACATTGAAGTTTCTTTATATATAAAAACTTCATCTAATACAACATGGCAACCTTAAAACAACGTTAATCCATCGAGAGGGCGTCGTTTATTTCAAAATAGTTCTTACATTTCACTCTTTTTTTCTCACAAAAAAATTAGTTTGATTTTACAACAAAATGTTAGTGCTTTTTATTCTTATTTTAACACTGCATGCCTACACAAGCACACACTACTTTAATATGTTTACCATTTTTCCCGTCTTCGTCGTCCTTGCTTGTTTAAGGTCGCCCTTAACACGTGTCATATCGTGTATGTAAATATATATATATATTTACATACACGATATGATATATATATATATATATATATATATATATATATATATATATATATATATATATATCTATATATATATATATATATATATATATATATTTATATATATATATATATATATATATATATATATATATATATATATATATATATACATATATTATATTTAATATTTTTTATGCCCAAACCAAAGAAACGTTTTTACTTGGTGATGGCAACTGAAACCTCCCGCTAAGTTAACCCTAAATGTCCCCAAATGATACTTGTTGTACAAGCAATGGAGATTTTAAAAGCAACATTAAAACATTAATATTTTTATTTCTACTTTTCGACGGCTTTCTGATTTTCACACCACCTACGGTTTCGTTTCCGAGCGTTTGTGACACAGCTTAAAGAGTGTCAACCGTCGTGCATTGCGCGTTTGTGTTTATCTTTCCGTACGATAACGAATTGTTTCGAAGTGCTTCGTTGCCAAGATGACGTGGTAAATACTGCGGAAATTCGCCGAGACTTCTCAGAAAACCCTATAGAGGCTTTCTTATTCATCCACAATCCAAATTACGTCCACTCAGAACCTGATTTTTTGTTTAGAACATCGTCACTTGGGGTTCCACCCTTCGCGTCAATCAAGGCTGGCATTATTTGAAACGAAAGTCAAGAAAACGTTGAGTTTTGTGATTATATCTTGAAAATGAATAATTTATATCTAGGATTGACAAGATATTTACGGAGGAGTTCACCAAGGGAATTTCGTGCTTCGAAAAATAGCCAACCGAGCGTGCAATGCGTCACGGTTGACACTCATTCTTTAATAAACACTGGCCGAACAGTCCTCTTTCATAATGGCTGCCATTTTAAATATTCTTTTGTGTGCATATAAATTATAGCCTCTACAACCTCGTTAGGAAGCAAAGATTCTTTTGAATACAAGGATCGCGAAAATCAAAAACCTACCCGCGCTTTGTATTGTGGGATACTAGAGGTGAGTAAACGTCACGGTTTTGCTTAATCACAGACGTTTAAAAAATGGTTATTTTTCGTTGTTTTCTACGATTTATGTGTAATAAAGCGCTTTGATTCTTGTTACATGCGTAGAAATATTGTAGTTAAACTTGAACAAGATAAACACTTAAATATTGTTACTTAGCCAACCGGAAGTTGAATGTTAATGAAGATTCTGTTGGTTTTTCGGCCAACTGACTTAGATCACGTCAATAACATCCAGAAGTACTTAATTTTATTTTTTAGATCCTTAGATCACGTCAATAACATCCAGAAGTACTTAATTTTTAAGTGTTATGCGTTTTTACCGTCATTCCTTGTTTGACCATCGTGGTACATAGGAGCGCTAGCTCAGAATTTTACTCTCCTAAAATATCCCATAATGCACCAAATACGCACAAATTTTGAGTATTGCTGACACACAAACGAGGCCATAAAGGCTAATTTAAATGCACATAAAGAAATATTTAAATTGGCCGCCATTATGAAAGAGGTCTATTTGCTTTAACGAGCACGAACAACGCCTTGAAGTCGAGGTGGACATGAGAGATGATAGTACATCATAGTCAATCAAGATATGGTCTGGAAACTCGGGAACTTCAAAGCGGTTAACATTGTTAAACAAATGAGCTGCGATTTATGTTGGACGGTACCTCACCATGACCGTTTGTTTTAGGTTTATTAATATTTAAACAGCACGGTTGAACGATTAAATGATTGGTTGAATGATTGCTTCATTATAGCAAAAATACAATGTGTTCAGTAACCGTCACCGTGCATAGATTTACATAAAGGAGAACAAAAAGAATAACATTGCCTTCATTGACTATGCCAGTACATGCATTACGATCTCATTGACAAACTCAACACGGAGCCATTGTTTCCTGGGTACTGAAGCAAATTTGGGAAGTGTCTATTGACGAATGAATCAAAAACACTAAAATGTTGTTGTAAACACAAAATTGTAGTTTCGACTGCGCATAAATATGACACGGTTCTGAGTCGGGCTAAATCTTATTTCATACATAACATAATGTTTAATTACCCATAGTAAACGATGTAAATTATGTAAATAAGTTATATTTTGTACAAAAGTTATGTTATATGTACTGTATGTAAGAGTTAGGCCCACGTCGAACATTTCATGAGTCGAACTCAATGCAAATGAACTTAAACAAAATAGTTTCCTAATTTACATTGAGTTCGACTCATGAAAAGTTCTACGTTTGACCCGGGCCTTAGATCCCTCGAACGTCGGGCTTTATATAGCATAAAGCCCGACGTTCGAGGGATCTATCTGATTTAGTTCATGATTGAGGAGGTTTTCCAAAAAAGTTTTGTCCATTTTAAAGATTTCCCTAGTTTTTTCCTTCATTTCTTATCTAATTAGTATTCATGGTCTTTATGCTAGATAAAGCCCGCGGTACATCAAAGAAAACCGACTCGATCATGAACTAAGTATAGGTTATATACCGTGACCAAGATGTTTAAGCGATATATCAACCCGAGGGCAAAGCCCGAGAGTTGATATATCGCTTAAACACCGAGGTCTAAGGTATATAACCGCCTTATATAACCATTGGTGAAGTTTAGTATGATTTTGATAATGAAACCTGATGTACGATGTGGAAGCAAGATTTTCTTCTATCGAACATCTACCTGTGGTTGTACATGGCGTTTACAAACTCATTTAAAAAGATTTAAAATATATATCTCGCGTCACGATTTTTATATTTTTTATGTCGCGAGCAAGTTGATAGTCACTGTGAATTACATATTTTTAAAAAGCTTTCTGTTGTAAAAAATGTGCGATATCTATGTCTTCTCAAGTTTTACAGCTCTTTGTTGTGGTTTTTTTCATTTTCAACTTCCAGAAAACAAACTTGAACCAAGTTTAAGACACACTGAATAAATTCTTGTACGACATTAAAGTTGCTCGGATTCAAGTCAACACCGTTGTTAACGCCAAGGTAATGACTCTTTGTTCATCCGTCAACTTCGTACGATAGATTTTTGCAAGGGTTTGCAGAAAAGACTTTAAATTCTCAATTGATAGACCAGAACAGACAGTAGATGTATCAACCGAGAAGTTGTAAAGCTCGGAAGAAACAATATCGCCATCTGTATCGTCTAGCAAACTCAAGTTAGATACCTCATCTAAATCAAATGTACTCGCCATTTTTGTTTTTCCGATATCTGTTTTTACAGTGATTTTTATTCTGTGTTTTTATAACCCCAAACATAAATCTTACTCATTGCGTGATATTGCGTGATATTTATAAACAAACGTTACAGTCAAACCGTTTCAAACCGTAATAATCAGGAAGCAACCTATGTTTACATTTAGAGTGAGAACCACTGACCGAAAAATGACATTAGTCGTCACCAGTCCCCGCATCACACGTCGATCAGCGAATTGACTGCGTTGCACCGCCCTATATATAAGCGCCCTGGTTGATGCATAACCAATTTACGAGCACAAAGTACGCGGCTGCTTTCGCAGGCTACCAATTCTGCAGACAGCATTCCACTGACAGCATCCCGTGGAAGGGACTAAACGCCGGTCGATATTATCACCCTCGCCCTCAGGCCTTCGGCCGGCACTTCGCGCCGGGCGAGGGGGATAATCGTCCAAACATCAAATTTTCCAACCCAACAATGAAGCACAATGCCTATGTTATATTCTCCGTTATGCTTCAAATATCCCGAATCTCATTTACAACTGAAACTCCCAACTGGCTTATTTTAAAGTGGCACTACGTCACTACGATGAAAATTCACCCCCGTTTTTTAGATTTTCTTTAGCATAGAATAGTATTTCAGGGTCGAAAGTAAATGGTATTGTGAAGTAAGTATTTTGAGCTCTGAGATCACCATTATTTAGGCCAGCATTACTAAGAATGTATTTCAAGTGAGCCCGCAATTTCCAAAAGGTAATATTGTTTGTGACGCCAGACTCTCAATACTACGCCTGAATTTCAGTCGTCAGGTTACTTGTTTTCCTCGAGAAGTAGATGAAATGTCCAGCTTTTTCAGACGAAGAATTTGAAAAAAGAACGTGGATCACTATCGGATTTACTTGAAGAATAAGCCATGTGGAGTCTTCGCGTTGAGAGTCTGACGTCACTTCCTTACGCTGGTCAGGAACATGATCGAGGCTATTTCAGATACGGTAGAGCACCTAGTCACCAGGACTTTGGTGATTGTTTATATAACATGTACTGTATGTTTCGTTCTTGAAAAACCCCGCTTTAAATTTCTGTTTCGATTCAGTAATAACTGCTTTTTAACAACCCTGCTTTTTTTAATCGAAACAGAAATTTAAAGCGGGGTTTTTAAAGAACGAAGCATATATGTTATATAAACAATCACCAAAGTCCTTGGTGACTAGGTGCTCTACCGTATCTGAAATAGCCTCAACCATCTGAAATAGCCTCCACCATTAAAGAGTGAGTGTCAGGGTTAGTGCTTTGCGCGCTTGTGTTTTCATACGAATTGATTGCAGTGCATCGCATCGTTAGAACTATAATTTGCATGTGAACTCTAGATTTATTTGGAAATGTTGAAATTGGAGTCCGATCCTGGGCTTCGGGGCGTTATGAAGTTAATGTTCAAGACGATTTGAACAGTTGCGGTTCGCTTGTTTGTGAACCACTGCGGGCCGCGCGCAACGCCGTTTCTGACGAACAAGCTGGCCCGGATGGCTTTAGTTCCTGAATCTTTGCAAATTCAAATGAACAAAACATCAGAAGAAACAAAATATATTTCTTTACTAGTCACTCATCAAACACTTCCATTCGCAAACTTATTCGCGCTGTTTCAGCAGCATAACCTGGCCTTCTACGCTTCGGAGGCGAAGCGCTCGTAGCAGCTTCTATGTATCGAAACGATTACCATAGTAAATGATCAATTTTACGAAAAATATCACAATAATTGATCACTCAGGTATATTTACTTCTTAGAAAACTTGAAAATGGATAATTTATAAGAATGATTGATCAAATATAGACGGATTCATTTGTGAACTGAAATAGGCGTCCCATAAAATGGCCGCCAAGAAGAAAACAAGCGCGCAAAGCACTACCCTGACACTCACTCTTTAATGGCGGACATAACAACTCCAGATTCGGAGTCAGAAAAATAATACTTGCCATCGTCGAATCGCAAAACGGTTTCGACCGAGTAATATTTTGCAGCTCTGCTTTATAAATAATTCTCAAACTCATTAATAATTCATGAATTATCGTAGCCAATCCATGAAAAGAAAACCTGTAGGAAAATTCCTAGTGAACTGGATCACATTTCTTAATCTACATATTAAAATAAAATCGCTATGGGAGCAAATCGCTATAGGAATACTCGTTTGAGAAGCTAGATCAAACACTCGTTTGTCGTGTTTCATCAGGGGACTCCAAACACTCGAAAACAATAAAAACCTCCGGCTACGCCCTCGGTTTTCATTGTTTTCTCGTGTTTGGAACCCCTGATGAAACACTCAAACTCGTGTTTGATCTATTACTTCTCAAACTCATTAATAGGAACATTTGATCACAAGATCGCATTTGGATATCCCGAGGAAGCACCCTCACCTACAAAAGACTACAACATATTTTGTCTGCATGCGTAATTAAGATATTTGATGAAAGTCACTAGTGATCTTCCTCAAATATCTTAATTGCGCATGCAAAATCATTCTTAAACCCATTTCGGATATCCCATGAGATAATACCAAAACACATTATATAAAACCTATATTCAATTATAGCCAACAGCGTTCGGACTCATTTGAGAAATCATATGAACAACTCGAGCTCGTGTCCCACTGGGATACCGTAGAATCCCGCTTATAAGCACTGGGCTTATACAACTTCGTAAGGGGTTTTGAGTGGGCTTATAACCGGAGAAGCTTATAACCGGGAGGGCTAATAAGCGGGATAGAAAAAACGTTTCAAAACGCAACAGACAAACTATGTTGGCACTGTATTGCTCGACGTTTTAGTTAATATCGCAAGTCCAAAAACAATAACAAATAAAGAAGATTTCTGATTTTGGCCAGAGAACCATTCCAAAAACAATTCATTCCATATGAAACGTTATTAAACAATCCGGCGCAACTTAAAAGTTCAAGTTATACCGCTTCAAATTTCTATAAAAGTAACAAATAGTAACGTCGCATATGTCTATAACAAAATCTGCTACACAAGTCATGTAGCTGCCTCGAAATGATCTTCGTCGTCGTCGTCGTCATCACTGTCAAAATGAAACTCTAAATCGTCGGCATTGAATTACCATGTGTTTACTTTATATTTGGGGATAAAAAAGCACAAAGTCGATGTGAAAAGAATACGACAAGCACAAAATGCGTCGTAAGGAGACATCATAACGCCAACTGAAGTACTGAACTCTGAAATTTTACTATTTTAGTAATGTCACCTACAGCAAAGTTATCCAATTAACTTGCCATAATGAGAATGCTGAATTGTTGAAACATATTATAAGTAAAAGTTTTGTTTCAACGCTGTTATTTTTACTATAAAAGGTGTTAATGGAAGGTGGGCTTATATCCGGGAGGCTTATAACCGGCAGGTATTTTCTGTTACCAAACAGATGGGCTTATAAACGGGGGGGGGGGGGGGCTTATAATCGGGGGGGGGGGCTTATAAGCGGGATTCTACGGTATTCAAACACTCGAAAACAATTAACAAAAATACTCGCGCTATTCGCGCTCGTGTTTTCAAACATTGGTTTCTCGTGTTTGGATACCCCGGTGAAACACTCGCTCTCGTTGTTCATATATTACGTAAAAATATCGATAGGTAAAAATTTGATCGTAGTACCACTTCAATACAATGAACTACCTATAACTCTTTACCTTAAATCCCAATACAGCAAAGACAACTAGTGAAGCCAGCAATGATGTAAAACAATTTATAAATGAAACGACAATTGCATCTCGACGACAGTTGTTGTGTATTTGGTTGTAGCTTGCCATCGATATCAAACCTTAACGAGAAGAATATTTGAGTGGCAGCTTCAAGCCATACCACTGGATCGGTCAAATGTTGAAACTGAAAAACAACAACAATATAATTAGTCTGGTAGACAGAGAACTGAACTAAAAGGATATTAGATGAGGTTGACACTACTTTACCGACTGATGGAGAATGATGTGAAAGTGCGTAGTAGGGTGGTCCTTATTTTATTTTTTCTTTATTTTGTATGGTCTCACCCTCTTAAATGGTTCCAATTGGGTTAACAATGCTGTGTGTAAAATTGTATTAAAAACTATTGATATTTAGGGGTAGCTCAAGGACCCTGAAATTTTTACTATAGTATATCCTATGATAAAAATCAGCCAAATTGTCCAATAAGGTGTAAGTCCTCAGAGGAGTGTTGGATTGGTCTAAAAAGCCATTAGTGAGTAGTTTAGACCTGGTTTCTTATTTGACTTTTAGACAAATTGATAGCCAAAAATGTATGGTTTCCGAGATATAGGGCTCCAAACCTTTTTAACCAATGAGAATTTTAAGAACTTTGGAGCCCTACTGTATATCTCGGAAACCATTTAGTCATTTTTGGCTATAAGTTTGTCTTAAAGTCAAATAGGAAACCAGGTCTAAGCTACTCACTAATGGTTTTTTATACCAATCCAACACTCCCCTGAGTACTTATAGCATATTGGACAATTTGGCTGATTTTTCTCATAGGGATACTATAGTAAAAATTTCAGGGTCCTTGAGCTACCCCTAAATATCAATATTTTTTAATACAAATTTCACACAGCATTTTTAACCCAATTGGAACAATTTAAGAGGGTGAGACTATACAAAATAAAATTAAAATAAAATAAGGACCACCCTAGTGTGTAGTATTGAAAATTTGAGGTTTTCAACTTTATATTGGTAGTATAGGAAAGGTGTTAAGGGTATTAATCAAAATGGCTGATGGCTGACATGTAAATTATCATTAAACATTTTGATTTTTTAGTTGTTACACCAATTTTGAGTGAGCAACGGTTGATTATTCTTCGTTTATTTTGAGCTGAATGCAAACAGAGCTGGGAAGCTGCTGAGAAAAAAGAATATTAGCATTGTATGATTTTATTATGGTTTTATGCAAGTTTTAACCTTACGCCTGCACATGTAATGTTTGCTCAAAGACTATAGTGTCTCCACACACCGCAACTCACCTGATATCGAGTCCTATGTACACACACCGGCCAAACTTGGTGCCCTAGCTCTCTTACTGTAAGTGTGCAGTATTGAATTTTTCTTAGAATAAGCCCTTGTCGGAACCTACGATGTTTGTCTCCGCGCATCTCGCAAGCGCATCTCTGATATTCGCCATCCTGCCAGGCAAATTCCCCCGCCAGTATGCGATGACTGCAACAGGCTTAAGATGACGAATAAAAAACTATTCGTAAAGGTTTTGCCTGTGCAAGTTGTAGTGTTGAGTTGTCAACACTGATGCAAATGCAACTTTGTAAATGCTAGTCAGACGCTCTAACCATTGAGCCACTGGAACTCAGATGGCAGAGCAAGGTTAATTACGGTATTTAAACCTGCGACGAGTCTTGCCGTTATCACAAATACTTGTTGGACTACAAGTCGTGTTGTGACAGTCAATTTCCAGTCAAATATTGTTGTTAGTAAAGTTAGGTAGTTGCAGCTTGATGTTTGTAAAGTTGTAAAGGTTTTGCTGTGCAAGCTGTGTTAAGTTCTCAATACTCAGGAAAACTCCTGACAGGACTCGAACCCGTAACCTTCTGAACGCTAGACAGACGCTCTAACCATTGAGCCACTGGAACTCAGATGGCAGAGCAAGGTTAATTACGGTATTTAAAAATGGGACGAGTCGTACCGTGTGTTCACAAGTACTTGTTGGACTACAGGACGTGTTCTGGTAGTCAATTTACAGTCAAATGTTGTTAGTTAAGTTAGCTACTGTTGTTGTAGCTTCAAGTTGAAGTTGCTGGTTCGAGTCCTTTCTGGAGCTCACAGTTTTCCTAAGTCAATACAACTTAACACAGCTTGCACAGCAAAACCTTTACAACTTTACTAACTTCAATTACCTAACTCAACTAAAAAATTATTCATCATCTTAAGTAGTATAGAGAGTGGGGCTACGAGGACAGTTTTTACACATTCAATGTTGAACGCGAATATAATCGCCAAAACATCGCCAAATTTACACCAAATCCCAAACCCCAAAAACTCGATGTCATTTCGGTAATTCTAAATTTACAATGTACATCAAATAAGACCACAAACTCGATTTATATGCTAATAATGTGACATTTCAATATTTTTGCATGTTTTTTTAAAAAATAGAATGTGTCGTTTCACATTTTTCACATATTTAAAAAAAGTGTCGTTTCAACATTTTCACATTTCAACGTTTTCACATTTTTTTCAACAAACTACTGCTGTCTCAACTCACGCGCGAAAAAAAAACCACTAGATTTTCAAGTCTAGTGGTGATGTTTATCCAAATGGATAGCAAAATGGTGCTCTTTTGATTGGCTAACAACATTGACTAACAAATAGCCAACTACTCTACGAATTAGTCTGTTTGTTCACTACTCTCAGTGTTCACCACCTCACTTCTAAAATGGTGATCGTACACGTGTTTTGACGTTATAATTCCTCCAGACAACAAGCCCAAGAAAGGCACGTATGGTGTCACAACCGCGACAATGCTCTCAACGTCTTTCTTTAGTAACGGGTCTTTTTGTAGTTCGTCGTTTAGTTCCTCAGGGTTCTCGATAGCGTTCAACCCATCTAGTAAGCTGGCGAATTTGCTGATTAGCAAGTCGGTGAGAAAAGCGTTTGCGATTTCCATTCTCTTCAACTCGTATTGGCGCCATATCTTGTCGATAACCTTTGCGGACGCTTTTTTAATATACGCCTCAGATTGGCTCACCACACCGTCACCAGACAGTCTAATTAGTTCGGATCTCCTAACGTCAATGTTGTCTTCCACAGTCGAAGTGTTAGCGGTGTCCTCGACTAATTCTTCAATCGTGGGGTTTTCTTCACTTTTGCGTTTCACCATCACGCTATTACTTATACCTATATTTTATTGCGGAATAACAACTTCGTGACTGTATGGATAAACGCAGTGAGATTTCAAGTCTAGCGTACTTGTTATTTTTTAATGCGGTCACAATCGCCGACGCTTCCTCTTTGCTAATGTTTCCGAGATAGTCGTCAATAACAACCTTCATATCACTTCTGCTCGGACAGTAAAAGCAAACGAGCTTACTAATGTTCTCTCTATACGGTTTTTGCGATCGACGTCAGTTGTTGTGTGATGACAATAACGCTCAACATAAAATGTCGCGCACTAAAAGCTAAGTTGACCAATTGACTAGTCCTATTCTTGACGTCCTGTCCACTCGCACAGTCGTCCAACACAATCAGAGTGTTAGTGCTTTTAAAAACATTTGTTACACACTTGAGAACAGCGTCGACACTATCCTGCGCACAGTCTATCGCTAACACGTCAGGGTCGCGCACATATTTCCAATCTTGATACGCTTTGTTCCACTCGAAAGTAGGACAAATCAACACAATGTAGTCAAAACTTACCGCGATACTCAGACTCCAGTGTGTTGAGTAAATAATGCGTCTTACCACAAGCTGTCATACCAACAATTAACATATTAAACGGAGTCTCCATTAACTCACGTTTGATTTAATACTGAATTGACTGCAACCCATTGTTCATGAAGTTGACCAACCCATCACTCATCACAAACACCCTACACATAACATTTGTAGTCGTTACTTTCTTAGTGATTTCAAGAAGCACGCCGGATTGTGTGTTTACGATTTTCTTGCCAGTGGCGACGTTGTAATTATCTTGAACGCTCCTCAAGTCAATGACCAACGCAAAGCCATCTTTATAGAACTTCTGTATGGTCATGAACTGAGCGTGTTCCTCACCCAACCCAAACAATCGTTTCGCTTCTGCGTAGAACTTCGACTTCGGAATGCCTTGTGAGTGAACACTATTTGGCACGCCTTCGATTGTGACTCTAACGCTCTCAATATTTGGGTAAAGAAACTCCTCACTGTCTGTTCGCACCTTATTCGTGAATAGCAACACAATCGCCTTCATGCTTTTTCTTGGAAGATTAACATTCTCATTCACAATGGTTGTGCCTTTGTCCCATTCGGTGGTTTTCATCAACGTGATGTGCTCATATGACAAACTACGACCACTTGCATAGCCCGACGCTATTTCGTCAGCGAGCTCCTGGTTATCAATCGTCTCATACTCAAGCTCGAGGTTCTCCAGAGTGTACCCACCTACAGCGCTACCGGATTGCGCCACCATGATGTCTGCGGCCTTCGGAAGTGTGATCACATACTGCAAGTTGTTGTTCATGCTAAAAGGAGCGTACAATCCATGGTCATTCATGATTTTACCAAGCTTAATCCGCTGCCTCGTTCCAATCACACCAAACATCAACGCGTCGTTAACTTTAGCAACGTTCCCACTCGTCGCACCACTGTCATCCTTAGAAACTAGCTTTCTCAAGTTCTCACCACCAATACCATAATCAATCATTTGGTCTCGCGCAGTAACACTTTCCCAAAGGTCGCGATAAACACCAGTGTAGTTTTCCCCATTGTTGTCGTACACAGTCTCCCCAGCTAGTCTCACGACAAGTTTCTCAACCAACAACTTACTAACATTATTCAAGAACCAACTTTTGACGTTTGCGTTTTTAAAGTCGAACACTAAACCCAACGATCCAGGCACCAAACAGCTACTAACCTTAAGCTTCGGTATATCAATGTAAAGTTCCTCACCAGGACTGACTTTATTAGGGTTCAACGTGATCACGTGCTGTGTTCTCACCCCTTTTATGGCACCCATGGTCGCTCGTCTAAAACCGGGGCTCAACTCTGCTGACGTGACGTTCATATACTTTACGTATGTTTTATCGCTACCGTTTTAGCTTGTAATAATCATAGGCAAACCATGCGAGTACCACCGCAAGTACCCACAGATTCTGAGCCAGCCATGCGAGACCCTTCGCACCCAACGTCAACATATTGTAAACTAAATTAGCCAGCCCAACAGCCCATGGACCCATCTTCATGATTGCATTCTTAACAGCCTGTGCGAACGACTTTGTGGCTTTAGCGCCTTTCGTAACAGCGGACCTCCCAGCGATAATAACAGTTGTCACAATTCCAGCTATCGTAATCGCTAAAGCGCTCAACCCAACCATATTTTCTCTAGCCCATTTCTTGAATCTCTCTAACCTAGACAAGTCGTTGTTTCTGACCTCATCAACGATAATTTTATTAGCTTCTTCGTGTTCTGGTTTGAGACCCTCATGAAGTCGTATGTTATCCGCTTTCAACTCAGCTGTCTCACTAATGTTTTTATACTGCCGTTCTTTCACTGGGTCAGTCTCATTTAAAGCTTTCAAGCGGTAGCTATCAGCCATGATCTCTAAGGAATTTATCTTCACGTCGTTTGGACCGCTTGGATTCAATATACCTGCGAGTTCTCTTATTCCCTCTTCGCTAGCGACCGTCGCGTTTAGCTCACTCTCTCGTGACTCTACTTCGGCTTCAACCTTATCACTAGCGGTAGAGACTATAGCGTCTGTTAAATCTTCTGTTGGCGCTATATCCTCAGACCTCAACTGTGCGTCAACCACACCACTTGGCGTGTTTTTGTGTTCCTTTCCAGCTCGCTTGATGAGTTGTTTTGAACTCTTTAACGACTTTAACAGCTTCTTTTGCGTTACTATACTGAAACGTCTTACCTTGGTTCCTTGAGACAACAACTTTTACATCTTTAAACACAATACCGCTTTGCTTACCCCTCTTATCGAAAGTTATGGTTGACCCATCGACGAGTTCCTTTGAGTTCGGTCCATCTGCCTTTCTAATGTCTAATCTTAGAGCGTTTTTGAAGAAGTCTTTTTTGTCCCTCGTTATTGCTGAGTTTATGGTTGGCCCAAGTCTATTCGTGTTTGGTATGTCGTCTAAACCTATTTTGGAGCCCTCTGTTGACGCTGCGGGGACTTCTATAGTCATCGTCTTACCGTCATCAATAAACTGCGTCTCTTTCTCTTGAACCCCTCTTCTATCCTGTTCGTCCTGCAATTTATTCATTCTCTCATACAATTTATCATACTCGACACGCTTGATGTCTGGCACGCCACCACCAACGTATTTGTCGCTAATTAAATTATAATCTCGAGTGAGTTTCTCGAGTTCGTAATTTATTTGGTCATCAGTGTACCTATCAAGTCTATCGAAGTCCTCCATCTCAATCTCGTCGAAATCTCCCCCACCTTCAGTCATATTACATTAGCTCACATTTTGAATATTGCTTTCTAACGCCCACGAATCACGTTTTTTGATTTTAGTTTAAATAATTGTACGCGAGCCACGCGAATGTCACCGCGAACACCCACAGATTTTGAGCTAACCAAGCGAGACCCTTTGCACCTACCACCAGCGCGTCATAAACTAAGTTAGCCAATCCAACAGCCCATGGACCCATCTTCATTATCGCGTTTTTAACAGCCTGCGCGAACGACCTCGTGACCATAGCGCCTTTCATAACGTTAGTCCTCCCGGCGATAATAATAGTTGTTATAATTGCAGCCACTGAAATCGCTAAAGCACTAAACCCAACCATATTTTCTCTAGCCCATTTCTTAAACTTCTGCAATCTGTCAATGTCGACTTCCTGTTGCTCTCTAGCCTCTCTCACTTCTCGCTGTTCAATAATCATGTCTCTAGCCCGTCTAAGTCCAACCATTCTTTCAGCTAAATCAATATACTCTTCGTTCTCTGCAATCGTGAGGTCCTCTCCACCAAGCTCTGCTGCTCTTTTGCTCGCTTCGTTTATCAAGTGTTGAAAATGGTCAGCTTGTATTTGCAATGTACCAGTGTTGCCTACTCTTGACTCAGACGTCACACTCTCGCTTGGATTGAGTGTGCTATTCAACTCACGGTTCTCGATTGGTGTTAGTCCAGGTATGTCGACGTACCCCGCGTGTGTGGTGTCTAGCAATGACGCACTCCTCGCGATGTCCTCACGATCTCTCGCGCTGTCATTAGCCCACGTTTTAAGATCACCAAGAATCACCCCTAGCTTTTGATGAAATCTTCTATTATCTTCGCGCGCCAGTCCATGCACCACTTTAAGTAATCTAAGTCTCTCAACGCGTGTGACTTTTGGATTGTCCCAAGCTAGTTTGTGATCTTGAGCGGCTTTTTCGAGACTATACTTTAGTTCATCGTCAGTGACATCTTTGTATTCATTAGAGCTCTCCATCTCAAGGCCGTCGAAACCGCCCTCAGCCATATTACATTAACTCACATTTTGAATATCGCTTTCTGGTATCCACGAATTATGTTTGCTCTCATAGCCTGACCATTTAACCAACGCCATCTTCTCTCCTCTGACTTTCTTTCTTTTCAACACCTTCTCAACTCTGTACACATCATCACCATGTCTCTTATTGACCAGCGATAATTCCTGTTCATAAAATTTACCAATAATCTGTTCACCACTTATGTCCTCAATTTCATACACATTCGGATCACCGCGAATGACTTTCACCACTTTGAACAGCTCTTCAGTGAAGTTGGCTTCGTAACCCTTTGTGAACACACTCTTGTACTTACTAATTCTCACTGACTCACCAACCTTAAACTTCGGCAATGGATTGTCTGCAAATTGGTGACCAAACAAAGTGGTCCAAACTTCACCCTCATTTGACTTGTCAACATCCTTCGGCTTCATCATAATACTGCGATTCACACTGCTATTGTAATTGCTTACAAATTTATCCAAAAGCGTCAATCCACTTGTATGTCCCACGCGCGTAAAAGTACTTCCACATAATACTCTTCAGGCTTCTGTTAAAACGCTCAACAACAGCAGCCTTCTTATCGCTCTTAGTGCTGAAATATTCAACACCATGTTTTTTCAGCAAACCTTTCACCCCAACGTTGTAGAACTCAAGTCCATCGTCAAATTGCGTTAACTTAGGCATGGTTCCAAACCGATCTTTAAAGTTATTCAACAATTTTCCAACAGCCTTAGTCATGTTCTTAGTGTCTTTTCTATAAACTGCAATACCAAAAGCGTGTCTACTCAATATTTCAATGCCTGTCAATATCCAATAATACCCTTTGTTCTGTTTTGAATACTTGCTCATGTCCACTAAGTCCATTTGGAGCTCTTCACCAAGAAATCCAACAAAAGTCGCGCGGAATTTATGTCTTCTCACAATAGGTTTGTACCTAGTGTAGGTGTCCTGCGCTGTCAACCATTCTTTCACTGTTTTTCTAGTTACTTTCAATCCGTCTCCCAATGCACTTTGATACAATTTCTCTACACCACTGTACCCTGTCTTAGGATTGTAATAAATGTCTCTCAACCCTTGTTCTGTTTCCACACCAAGCTCCATATAACTCACACAATATACAGTTCCAATAGCACCGCGCCAATTTTGAGACTATCGTTATTTGGTTTGACGCGAAACGTCATACTTGAGTAAACACCTTTTTTAATACCCACCTTTGACTCAATGTCTACATGACGTTGCACTGACCCCTTCAAAGACTGTTCAGTGGGTATTGGTAACGTTGTGATTACATCGCTACGCTTCCCATCAATACCCACATTACTCTCCGTTTCAACAACGTCACATGAAACTTCTATGTACTTCAGACCTCTGTACATGTCGACCTCGTTTGGGCTAGTGTGCCACTGTGAGTCATTCTGAATCACCTCACCCTTCGCGAAACCAAGTGGAGGCCCAATGGTGTCTAACACAGCTGAACTGCTAACCTTGACTCTACATTTGCCTGTGGGCACCAGTTTCTCTATCTCGAGATCCACCTTAAGCTCACTAGACTCATGTTTTAAAACTTTGACCAGTGCGTCGAAGTTAAAGTACCCTTCACCCACTTTAATCTTCTTAAAAGAGCCTACTTTAGAGTCGTCCAACGTGAAGACCTGAATGCTGTCGTCATTTGTTGTGTTATGGTAGTCCCAAAACAACAGTGGCTGTCTTGACCACAATGCATGGGTTATCGTGTATGACCATCATCGCGTTGTCAAAGGACACCACTTTCTCCACACCTTCAATGAATACCGTCAACTTTCGCATTATGTATAACATACAGTATATTATATATGCAGAAAGCCCTTCGTGAGTACTATGGAAAGTACTACAAACGTGCGATGGCTAACACATCGAAGGCTGCACACGACGCAAAGGCAGACCTCATCAAAAAGTACCCCACGCTACTTTAAGTAAATTTGAGTTCTATCCAAATATTTCGCAAGATGGTAAAATCATGAGTGTCGACGTGTATTTCAGAAACAACGACATCCTCAGCACAAACATAACCAGCACAACCTTCAAAAATGATAAAAACATGTGGAAGTGGTTACACAATAGTAAGTTCCCAATAATATGGCAAGGTGGTGGAACTATCCAACCACTGTCAAAAGGTCATAAGAATCACTGGGGGCTTTGGGATGGCTATCCAACAGAAAATGTGTTAAATTATCCAGTGAACAACTTCAAAGTCTTTTGTTAACCAAAATAGCTACTTCATGTCAAAGCTACCAGTCTTGCGAGTCACCACGTCAAAGACAAAATCAGAGTGGGATGACAACGAATCTTACTACCGCGTTGTGTTCGCGACGTATTGTGCGAGTTTCTGTTGTGGGGTGTCGTTGCAACATTTATCAGTGTCACAAGAAGTTCACCCTGTGGTCACAAGTGTGATGAGATTTCATTTGTACTTCACCATTAGAAGACTTCTGAGAAGAATGGAGGGTGGTGAGACCATGAAATCAATAAGTAGAGAATTCAACGCTTCCGAATTGTATGGTAAGACTTCCAAGATTCCCAAAAGGCACTACTACCAGAATAAAGTCCTGAGTGATGGCACAACAGGTGAGACCAGAGTCTTCACACTCAACGACGTCCATAACGATTACAGACGATACGTCGCGCGACTCTCAGACGGCTTCACCAACATTGGACTGCAATATCTAAATCAGAGCGTAGAGTCCTTTGTGTACTCCACACTTGGTGCGCAAGCGAGAACACGTGTGTCAGTCGTTGGTGGTTCTGCAGGAAGTCTAGAGACCCAACAAGAATTTCGCAAGTTGTTTTCTGACAGTGTTATCAACTATGACGTATCAACATGGATCCTGAACATGAATAAATCGATTAGAGACACCAACGTTGTCCAAAATCTCGCAGTGTCGCCAAGTACATGGTTGATGCCAAGTAATGTGGTGATACTCAAGAATAAAATCGCTGGGTACAACAACTTATTAAAGATCGCCACAGAGTCCATGAAGTTTGGAGTGAACACTCGCTTGAATGCAACAACACCAACAATTGCAGCTAAAAAAGTCCACCAAGAAAATGTGGTGACTAACTTAGTAACGCCAGCGAGTCTTGCGGCTAAAAAAGTTCACCAAGAAAACGTGGTGGCTAAAAAAGTTTACCAAGAAAATGTGACACCACTTCCTGTGAAAAAAACAGTGGCCACCACCACAAGCGAGTCAGACACGACAACGTTGGCGATAATCTTAGGGTTCTCAGCAGTCTCTGGCTATTTAGTAACCAAATACACCTTGAAGTAGTAATGAGTCTAAACTATGGGTACGAGTCTGACGACCCTCATGATAAAATACTAAAGAGAACGAAAAGGCATCTGAACGAAGATCCTAAATTAAGCGCGACTGGTGGAAGGATGTCTGGAATAATAGACATGCAAGGCTCGGCAATAAAAAACATAGCAGACCCAGTCGATGACTCAGACGCTATCAACAAAAGAACTCTAGAGCAATTGTTAGCAGGTTACCTCAAGAGTCAGTCCTATAACATTGTGCTCGACTTCAACGTTAGCACACACGCCTTGAAAAATGTGGAGTTTCACACCAATGGTTCAAACAAAGTGAAAGCTATTGGTGAAACAAGTAAATTAGTGCAAAACAACCTAGCTTATGGCCCTATTGTTGGCATCAGCGGTGTAAGTCAAAGTTTTCTATCCCCCGTGTTAACACCAATCCCACTTGAGTCAGGTCTCCACTTTAATTGTCCGAGTATGCAATGGTGTGATCTTTCCATTTTTGTTGTGGTGAGGCTACCCATGAGAACCGCTGGGTCAAATTGGGAGACAATTATATCAAACGACGATGGTAGTTGGGATAAGTTCATAGGGTACAAGACTGGTGTGACTAATGAGCTCGCGTATGGTGGTAGCATCCCAGCGATGGAGAAAGTATGCACTATTCCGAGTATTATTGACATAAGTAAAACGCATATGATATCAATACACTGGCAAATGTACAATTCACACGTCAGAGTCAACAACGTTAAGTCAACCGACTCAGACTTCATAGCGAATATGGGAAAGATAGGCACACCTTATGGAACAATTTTTGGAATACATCGACCAAGAATACCACTCGCACCTTATGCGTACCCATCGTTGATAGAATTCTACGGTGTGAAAATTGTGAGTGGTTACATGACGAACAGAGACATCATAATCATGGGTGGAGAAATGATGAAGGAATATGGTGTAAAGTAAATGGGAGCATGTATTTCAAAAGAACGTGAAGTATATAAAATAAATAAGACGACTGATCACATGTTCAAAGCTGGTGGATCATTTGGTCGTGGTGACGTTACTCTCGAGCTCCACGCTGAGATTGGTATGAGGTCTAAAAAGACTTACGGCAAACTTATTATGTTACCAGAGTCAGACACTGTGGGGGTGGTGGGAGACGTGACCTAAGTTATGTAATGGGTTGGCTTAGAAAACTGGCTCGTAACATTAGAAACTTTTTCAGACGACGTAGAAAACTGAAGACTAATAAAACGTATTTGCTGCATTGGTACACAACAAACCAGATCTATAAAAAACCTGACACCTATGTCGAGTAGTTTTTTTTGTAGGAGACTATAATATAGTGATGACTTCCACGGTACCTCAATTATTCGATTTCGATGGTAACCAAATCACAACGGTTAATCACAATGGTGAAATATGGTTCAAAGCAAGAGAAGTCGCAAGTGCTCTAGGTTACGCTCGACCAAAAGATGCAGTTAACGACCATGTCGAACCTGATTGTAAAACGAAGATAGAGCAGGCCTCGTTTATCAACGAACTTGGAGTCTACTCGTTAGTGTTCTCAAGTAAAATGGAGCGTGCGAAACACTTTGGAAGGTGGGTGTACTCAGAAGTCTTACCAAGCGTTAGAAAAAGTTTGGCTGACGTTGGTCTCAAACACAATCAATTCGTAATGATCACTGAGTTCGATCTTCACACGAAAGTCGTTGGTTTTCTTAGGAAATACTATCCAGAAGCTATTTTGATAGCCGCTTGTGGTGAGAATCAAGACACTTCGAGTAAAAGAATAAATTCGTGGAAAAAAGGTTACCAACGTGGAACACCTGACTTGATTATTGCCAATGCAAACCGACAGCATAGCGGACTCGTGATTGAGTTCAAGAATCCAGGTGGCACAGGCAAGACATCCAAAGAGCAGGAGTCTCTGCTACTCAGATACAAAACCGCTGGGTACCTAACACTCTTGTGCGACTCGTACGATGACGCTATTACTATGGTAATAAAATATTTCCTCGACGTTGGGTTTCAGTGCTCCCAGTGTTCTCGTAAATTTAAAAATAAATCAGCGTTGAGTAACCATGAGAGACACTACTGTAAAGAGACTTTTTAGACAGTGAGTAATGAGTCGTTGAGACAACTGCTCTAGCATTTTTTAAAGACGTTTTTAACTCAGTAAAAAAAATATCTGTGAAACTTTCTCTCTTTATTTCACAAACCTTCTGACCACTGTGTGAAAAAATGTTTCTACGGTACATTGGACGCTTCATGTGACCAATGTCTAAATTTAAAAAGTGGGGTATTCGAGAACACCCTTAATTTTGTGTGGAAGGATGATGACGCCTGCACACTGCGCGGTATTGCTCAGCACCACCAACGAATGATGGTCCTGGGTTGTATCTCCAATTGAATGGCGCTTCAACAGTTGTTCCGTAAGTGTCGCGACAAACGGCGCAATACGCTTTTAGAAATGTGATGTCGTCTGCTACTGAGAACAATGTGTCGAGCTCACCAAGTTTTTTTAAATGCTCTGTTGTTATGAGACCACAAATAATGACGTGAATGCCAGCTTTGATGTACTCGTGAATAATTGGGAGTAGCCCAGAGTACCAATGGCCTTCGTCAATTCCTATGACGTCATAGTCAGCTATCTCGGAAGAACTCGGAAGGTTGGTGACTAACTTCGCAGGTAAACTGTCTGACCCGACGACAATGGTCTGACGATGTGTGGAGAACGCGTGGTCAGTTCGCCTAGTGTCACCTGTGTTGTTCATGTAAAGGACTCTAAGCCCTGACTTACTTAACGCAACTAACCTGCGGAGAGTCTCTGTCGTTTTTCCTGCGAACATAGGACCAATCACGATTTCTAGTTTACCAACTTTCCTCATGATTACTATACCTCCAGAGAAACGTTCTCTCCTGTTGCGGCAACTGCTGTTCGTTGTTAAATATCCGCTGAAGCTCTAAGTTTTTAAGATGGGACTGCGAGCTCTCGTGTCTTGAGCGATGCATTGGGTTGCTTGTGGTCACACCACATGGGTAGCACATGTACTCGTTGTGCAAGTGTGCAAAGCTCTGATGGGTGGATGAGCGTATGTGGTCATCGATGTCGTCCGCACCCAGTATATCATTACACCCCACCATGCAAACGTTAACGTCACGGTTCGCGGCGAGCTCTAGCCACGCTTTGGCTTTGGTTGGGCATGGTTTCCATAGAAGGGTTGTTAAGAACACTTCGAGGTAGTTACCGAGTAATGTAGCGGTGGACTCACAAGGGTTACCTAAGTAGTTACCGCCCGCTAACACAAGACGCTTGAACGGTAAGTAACACCACACGGGGATCTTGTTAGCCAAGCTATCAACCCACCAGTTGGCTGTGTCTTCTTGAAGATTGACCCAAGCCTCGTGAACACGCTTTGTGGTGAGAGTCTGAGCGTTGAATCGTTTTAGCGACTCCTCATTTACACTATAGATGTCGTGCAATGTGAAGGCTGATAAGTACTCTTTTAAGACGCTAGGACCAGAGGTGTTTTGTGGGATAGACACGTTGATAAAGTGGTTTCTTCGAAACTCGGCAATCTCCGCTTCGCTAATTTCTCGGGCTCGAGTCATTATACTATACTCTCAGAGAAAAATCCTAATTTTTTAGTGCGTTTGGTCTGGAACTGTGAGATACCTGTGAGACACCTGTGAGATACCTGTGAGGTCATCTGTGAGTAAGATAACACGTGATAGTGTATTAAATGGTTGAAGACTCACAGACGGCTGTTGAAGCTAAGATCACAGCTGATGTGAAAAGTGTTAAGGTAAAGGACCCAAAGCGTGTCGCTGCTGGTAGAAAGTTGGCTGAGATATCGAAAGCCGCGAAAGAAAAGAAAATGCGCGAAATGATAGTCAACGAAGAACAGGGTAGTGAGTGGGGTTATGGTTACATTGTTGGGACACTTGGTGTTATCGTTGCTGCTGCTTCATTGTGGTACACAATTAGTAGTGAAAAAGAAACACGACTAGAACCTGTGAGTACTGCAGCATCACCCGCGTCAGAAAATCGTAGAACTTGTCGTCCAGCGTTAGACACGTTTGATTCTTAAACAAAACACACGACAATGTATATATGGCTGCGATCGATCGAAAAGAACTTATGAACGAATTGTACGACGCGCTACTTGTTACGACTGGTGCTGTGGCAGTGAGTATGATTTCTAAAAAGGCTTTGGGAGAACCATTGGGAACACCAGAGACAGTGAAAGGCACAGTGAAACTCGCTGCAGCTGTTGGCGCAGGAACGCTGTTAGTAAAATGGATGCAATCGAAAAAGTGGATACCGACAGATCCATTCAAATCAACGTAAGTTAATGGTGAGTGTTGTGGCTGGAGGGATTTTCAATGCAGTGGCTTTTGCAGGCGCTGGCTTTATGTTTTCAAAGTTTAATCACACAGGTTATGAAGCTGAGATGAAAAGGCACAACCATGCGTTGGAACAGCTAGCCAGTGCGAAAGAAGTGTGGTATGAGAATGAAGTCGCTAAGAAAGATAAGATCCAGCGTTTGCGACAACGGCTCTCTGACGCTAATGCTGACATCAATGACACAAACCACGCGTTGGAAGAACTTAGAAGCGTAATGACCATACAGTACAGCGGACGAGTGTTCACTAACTCCCCGAAGATCGCGGATTACTACCAACCGAGTGCGGAAATGAAGGAATACCAATTGTTGTTTGTTAGCGCGCTAGGTTTGGGTAGTGGAATAGCGGTGTGGGTGCTAACTCAGTAAAAAAAATGTTGGAGTAGTATAAGAGTGATGGACAAACTTATGAGGCAGATGAGTTATGGTTTGACAATCGACGAAATCGCGAATGAAACACAAATTGAGTGTGGAGACACCTCCAGAATTTACCACTGCTCAGATTGTGACGTTGTGAAAAATGTGACTGACTGTGGTGGGTACACGTGTCCAAAGTGTGGTGACACTGAGTGGGGTTACACTCAGAGTTACAGTGACATGAGACTCACACGACTAAAAAGCGTTCACAAACGGTCTTGGTGGATGGGGAGGAGACTACGGAACGTTGTGAAGCATGAGCACCTTGAGTTGATAAAAGAGGACTTCTTGAAAGTTGTCAATGCGTTGTACTCATGCAACTTGGTAAAGGGTAGAAATGTCAGCAGATATGGATACTACATTATTAGGTTGTGTCATAGAAGACGAGTTGAGACACTCAAGAAGGTGTCAGACCTTAAAGACGGTAAGGTGAAAGACTTGTTTGACTACAATCTGTTTGGGGTGGTGTATCCAAAGTTGGGATGGTGCGAAAGTGGTGATAATTATTACGACGAGTGGCTTAGGAAAAAAAACAAGTGTAGTATATAGAAGCCATGGGTGACGTCACAGAGAACTCACTTGTTAGAAATGGTGCGGCCGTTGTAAATCCACTAACAGGTAGAGCAATCAACGTCCACGGGCGAGTCTACAATCAACTTGTTAGAGATGGTGTTTTTAGTGACACGACAAATGTCAATATTGTTAATCCGCTGACAAACAGACGAGTTAACGCTGGCAGTCGGACACACAACCGTCTTGTTAGAGATCAGGAAGCGCGACCCGCAGTTGAAGACCATAGCCCACGGCTGTTGGATCGAGCACTGAGAGGGTTCACCAGGTCCTATGGAGTCGAGGTAATTGACGATAGAGACATCAATCAGGTAAACGGCAGTAGAAGCGCTGTCATTAATCTTTTGAGACGCGAACTAGGTGAGACCAACGGAATGAAAGTGGTAGAGACAGTCAAGGTCACTTTTGAGAAAGTTTTAGAACTCGATAAGACCACATACAAAACTGCCTACTTTAACAGCGAAACGTTCGTCGTCATTAATGACCACGACATCGAGGGTGTCGCCAACCGTGGATCGGAACAAATCTTGACACGGATAGCTGGGTGGCTATCTGAGGGGTCTGGGTGGACTATCGACAAAATAGACGCACACTACGTTAATATCGCTATTTATAGACCTTTGAATGGGAGTAGCTACATTACGTTACCAAAGGAGTTGCGCAATAGTAAGAAGGGTTTGGTAAACGTAAATAACGATGATGACAACGAGTGCTTTAGATGGTGCCACCTAGCACATAAGTTTCCTGTTGAAGAACACTCCGAAAGAACGTCAAAGTACGCTGGGCATGTTAGTGAGCTGAATTATGACGGAATTGACTTCCCAGTCACACTCAAAGACTACAACAAAGTCGAAAAGGCGAACGATATTAGCATAAATGTTTTTGGGTACGAAGATAAGCAGCCATTCCCTGTGTATGTTTCTAAGGAGACGTATCCTGACCACATGGACCTATTGTTGATAACTGATGACGTGGGCAACAAGCACTATGTGTACATTCGTGATTTCAATAAGTTTATGTACCGTCAGACAAAGCACAAGGCTAGAAAACAATTTTGTAGATATTGCTTACAGTGTTTTAGTCGAGCGGGCGTGCTTAAAAGTCATGTTGAAGTATGTTTGGTCATCAACGGGAAGCAAGCTATTAAAATGCCGCAAAAAGGTGCGAAAGTGAAATACGAGAATTTTAGTAGACAGCTAAACGTACCATTTGTGGTGTATGCAGACTTCGAGGCTATCACACAGAAGGTGCACACAACAAGGCTATCAAGCGAGTGTAGCTACACAAATGCTTACCAGAGGCACGTTGACTGCGGTTATGGGTACAAACTGGTTTGTTGCTACGATAACGAGTACAGTAAGCCAGTAAAAGTGTATCGCGGTGAAAATGCAGTCAACAAGTTCATTAGGGAGATGTTAGAAATTGTCAAATATTGTAAAGAAACATCTGAGAGGCACTTTAACAAAGAAATGGCGCTGACTGATGACGATAAACAAAACTTTGACGAGGCCAAGAGTTGTCATATTTGTAGCGTTGAGTACACTGATGATGACGTTAGAGTGAGAGACCACTGTCACGTGTCAGGCAAGTACAGAGGGTCTGCGCATCGTGAGTGTAACGTGAACTTTAAGTTGACTGATAAAATACCTGTGATCTTTCATAACTTACGCGGCTACGATAGCCATTTCATCATGCAGGAGATTGGCAAGTTTGGTCAAGACATAAACGTGATACCGAACAACATGGAGAAGTACATGGCGTTCATGCTTGGAAAAAACTTGGTATTCTTGGACAGCTTTCAGTTCATGGGTAGCTCTTTGGACAACTTGGTGAAGAACCTACCAAGAGACGCTTTCAAATACACGTCAGAAGTGTTTCATGAAACAGGGTTAGCGCTTATGACAAGAAAGGGGGTCTACCCCTACGATTATATGGACTCCTTTGAGAAATTCGATGAATGCGAGTTACCCTCTAAAAAAGACTTTTACAACGTTCTGAACGACGAGCATATTACGGAAGAAATGCACGAGCGCGCTTGCGATGTGTGGGACTACTTTGACGTTAAAAATATGGGTGGGTATCACGACCTGTATTTGAAAAGTGATGTGCTCTTACTCGCCGACGTTTTTGAAAACTTTAGAAAGACATGCCATCGCGAGTACAAACTAGACCCTTGCCATTATTTCACGTCGCCTGGATTGGCTTGGGATGCCATGTTGAAGATGACTGGAGTGGAACTTGAACTATTGTCTGACATTGACATGTTCCAGTTTGTAGAATTAGGTATGCGTGGTGGTGTGAGCTACATATGCAACAGACACGGCGTGGCGAATAATAAATACATGGAAGGGTATGACAAAGAGAAAGAGTCGAAGTATTTGATGTACCTTGATGCCAACAATTTGTATGGGTGGGCAATGAGTCAGAGTTTACCTACGGGTGGCTTCAAGTGGTTGACTAAGAAAGAAATAAAAAAAGTTAATCTGCACGACTATCACGACGGTAGTAAAAAGGGCTTACTGCTTGAAGTCGACTTGGAGTATCCAACCCATTTGCATGACCTACATAACGATTACCCGGTGGCTCCTGAGAAGATGGAAATAACTGTTGACATGTTGTCGGAGTACTGCACGAAAATTAAAAATAAGTTTAATGTGAGTGTTGGCGGTGTGAAGAAGCTGGTGACTAATTTGATGAACAAAAAAAAGTATGTGTGCCACTACGGAAATCTACAGTTGTACATAGATCTTGGATTGAAAATCAAAAAGGTGTATAGGGTCCTACAGTTTGACCAGTCCAAGTGGTTGGGCAAGTACATTGACTTTAACACAGTCAAAAGAACTGCGGCTAAGAACGCTTTTGAGAAGGACTTTTTCAAGTTGATGAACAATAGTGTGTTCGGAAAAACGATGGAAAACTTGAGGAAGCGTGTTGATGTAAGATTAGTGACCACTGCGGAGAAATTAGAAAAGCTTGTCTCGAAGCCGACGTTTGTGTCTTGCAAGATATTTAGCAAGAACCTAGTCGCTGTTCATAAAGTTAAAGAAACGCTGACATTGAATAGGCCTGCATATGTGGGTATGTGCATACTAGACTTGAGTAAAACGCTGATGTATGATTTTCACTATAATTACATTATGAAAAAGTACTCTAGCGACACCTGTAGATTACACTTCACCGACACTGACAGTCTGCTGTACACAATAAAAACTGGCGACGTCTACTCTGACTTCATGGAGGAGCGCGAAAAGTTTGATAATAGCGACTATCCTGCAGACAGCCCATTCTTTTTTAGAGAGAATAAGAAAGTTATTGGGAAGATGAAAGACGAGTGCGCTGGAACACCAATTGTCGAGTTCGTCGGGTTGCGCAGTAAAATGTACAGCTATTTGAAAGAGGGTGGAGGTGGTGGGAAAACCGCTAAAGGTATTAGAAAAAATATAATTAAAAAGGTAATCAGACACGAAGATTACAAAAGCGTGTTACTCGAGCAGAAACAGTTGCGACACACAATGAAGACCATTAGAAGTGTCAAACATCAGCTAGGTAGCTACGAAATTAATAAAGTATCGCTATCCTGCTTTGATGATAAACGATACCTTTTAGAAAATGGTATTGACTCCTACGCATATGGTCACAAAAACATTGTAGTGAACAAACGGACTAATTCGTAGAGTAGTTGGCTATTTGTTAGCCAATGTTGTCAATCAAAAGAGCACCATTTTGCTATCCATTTGGATAAACATCACCACTAGACTTGAAAATCTAGTGGTTTTTTTTTCGCGCGTGAGTTGAGACAGCAGTAGTTTGTTGAAAAAAATGTGAAAACGTTGAAATGTGAAAATGTTGAAACGACACTTTTTTTAAATATGTGAAAAATGTGAAACGACACATTCTATTTTTTAAAAAAACATGCAAAAATATTGAAATGTCACATTATTAGCATATAAATCGAGTTTGTGGTCTTATTTGATGTACATTGTAAATTTAGAATTACCGAAATGACATCGAGTTTTTGGGGTTTGGGATTTGGTGTAAATTTGGCGATGTTTTGGCGATTATATTCGCGTTCAACATTGAATGTGTAAAAACTGTCCTCGTAGCCCCACTCTCTATACTACTATCTTACTGGACTTCATCCTTTGGGAAACGTAAGAAATATATTTGTTGTTGTTTGAACAACTGGGATCAGAGAACCAAACCACTCCGGACTTTCAGTTAATTTTTAATTGACTCGTTTTGTTTACTTCCGTCAATTACCGGCGAAAGTTGCGGCACGGTGTAAAGCCCGTTTTCCACTTCAACCGTAACGTAACGCAGAGTCGGACTGGCCTCTAATTTGGGGCGGTGCCATTGAGCTAGTAGGGGCGGGGGGGATCACTGACATAGGCCCAACTGGCACATGCGCACCAAGGGGGTGCATGTGCCATTGGCACAATGACACATAGGGCCAGTCCAAGTCTAACGTAACGTAACGTAGCGTTTTCTTTTGTGTCAAAGTCATTAGTTTTGCTCTAGTCACTCACGAAACAAAGAAATACGCTACGTTTCGGTACGATACGGTTGAAGTGGAAAACGGGCTTAAGACGTTATGCTACGTTGTGAGACATATTAGTGCACGCTACGTTGTGAGATGTCGCGCTCCGTTGTAAAACGTTAACGCTACGTTGCAAAACGTTACGCATAGATGTGACACGTTACGCTGCGCTTCGCTACGTTGTGACACGTACAGTAGCATGTATGCTGTAACACGTTACACTAAATTGTAGAGAATGTTCTCTCCGTTGAACTGCAGTAGTTTGTTAATTGTTACAGTAGTGTCCGTTTGTTACAGTAGTGGCGACGATGACGACGATCGACGATAATTATTATTACTGCTATATTTATTATAATATTGATTGTGACGATGATCATGATGATCATGATAATGAGCTAGGTGATAATTAGGAACAATGGAACATTATTAGTCTTTCCCAGCATATCAACTATAAACACCAGCACTTACGTCGGGTTTAAACATCCTTTTTATTCCAACTGACGCTCCTTCTAACGTTAGGCCACGGATAAGGAAGATAAAAAGGACAACATATGGGAAAATCGAGGTGAAATACACAACCTAAACAAAGATATTATCACATAGATTTAACATTACGCCAAAAAAAAATATTAAAAAAATAGGTATATATGGTGGCTAAGTACTAACTGTGGTGGGATTGAAACATGCATTGGTTTGAAAGTTCGCAATGAATTTATATTTCATCGGTAAACATGGTATTACAAACTAATACCATGACATGTCGGGAAATCAGTGATTAATATTATACCTCAACTATAAATTGTCCAATCAAAGAGCTAGATTTGTACCACGTGACCAGTCAATTTAAACTCGAATTCGATCCTCGCTTTAACCTCGAATTACCCGCTGATGACGTCATCAGCGGGCGATTCGAGTTCGAATACCCCGCTCGTACCAAGTACTCGCGCGTAAACCAAGACGAGCCTGTAAACAGTGGAGGAACAACAAGACGTTTCTAGACGTTTCTAGACGTTTCAAGACAGCATTCAAGATTGTTTCGGTATAATATATCACTCCACTCGGGGAATTCGTCCCTTGGGGTAATATTTCGTCGAATTCCCCTCGCTCTGGGTCTATAAATAATAAAAATGTCCCTCAAGCTTCGGGAGGATTTGCGAAATCCTCCCGATGGCCGTACAAATCCTCCCTCGGATATTTAATAACTAATTTCCCTCATATCATGGTATTACTTATAATAATATTTGGCATTTCATTCGATTGAACTCAACTACGTTAACTACTCAACTACTTGAACTCTACTACTCTGGAATTCATTACCACAGGAAATTAGACTAAAGCTTTGATATGTTGGGTAATTTTAAGTCTGCAGTTAAGACTTTCTTTTTTAAAATTAATAGTTTTTTTTTGTTCATAGTCGTAATATATGTAGTAGGCTTTATCTTATAATGAAACTGTAATAAGTTTTATAAGTAAATTTAAGAATATATTGTTGTAAGAGCATTGAGACTATTGTATAATGCTCCTAATACATTATTATTATTATTATTATTATTAACTACGTGTTCTAAGGATTAGTGGTAAAGGAAAATTTCGAGTCTTAGAATATATACATTTAAAGACCAGATCTGCACCAGTTGCGAAAATGCAACATAAAGGCGGTTGCCGAGAGCCTAGTCACGAGTGACCACGGTGGTCACTCCAATATGGCCGCCACACGCTAATCGTTCATAGTTACTGTAATGGAGCCGCAGTTTGTGTTCTAAATTACGGGAAACCCTTCAACAACTGATTCATTTTACCATCTTAAAAGATCAGAGTCAGATACAGGGTCTTAGCCAGCCAGCCGTCCACCGTCTTTTGGACGGCCAGTTTCGATTTAAGACGGCCAGTTGATAATGACGGCTTTTGGACGGCTATTTACTATTTTGACACCTTTTGGACGGCCAATAAGAAATCTAAAGGACACCTTTCGCTACTCTAGTATTTTTGGTAGTTTATTAAGTCAAATCGACCATCAGCGAAACCTTTATCGTGCACACAAGACATGTATTTCGACTGTTGACGAGTAGCGACGATTCGTCAAATATTCGTACTATTTGTCGGCTATTCGTAGTATTCGTCGATTATTCGCACTTTTTGTCGAATATTCGCACATTTTTGTCAACTATTCGAAGCCTCGTAAGTCGTGATTCTTGTCATGAATAATGCAGGAGAATGAATCGTAACAATTTAAAGTTACAATTTTAGCCTTTAGAATACCCCTTCACAGGGGGATTCCCGGAAAATATGCAACTCCCCCATCCAGGGGTATTCTGGCCCGCGATGGCCAATTTGGACACCCAAGTTTCAGATCCTGGCTAAGACCCTATATAGCGTGGTCCCAACAAGATGGCCGCCGCGAAATATTCCCGGGTTCATTTTTTCGCAGCACCCATACAATAGTTGCTCGATCCAGTCTTTATTTAGAGATCAGTGTTCTTACCTTTCCCGCAGCAGCAAGCCCCTTCATCATGACACAAAACACAATAACCCAGGCGAGAAGAAGGACAAGACACAGATGCCACAACAGGCCACCACTGTCAAACATGTCGCTGCTGATTTCAAGATTCTCATGACACCAATAATACTTAGTGGAACCCATCACGGAACAGTCGGATGTATTTGAGTTATCGTGGCACTCCTGGTATGGTAATTTCTCCTGCAAGGACACGAACATGTAGTAGAAACTCCAGCCGATTATCATGTTATAGTAAATAGCCACCAAGAATGACACAATCATGCTGGCAATCCCGACACCGCCGAGGTACGGCGAGATCTCGTTCCAGCATCCGATGGATCCTCGTCTGAGACGCTGCCCGATGCCCAGCTCCAGGAAGAAGATCGGAATGCCAGCAATGGCCAGACATAAGAAATAAGGGATGAGGAACGCCCCTGAGGAAATTAAGATTACGTTTGTCATATTAGAATGTTAATTAAGTAGAGTCTAGAGAGAATATTCGCGTGCGACTGAAACGAGGGCAAAATAAAACTAAACGTGTGGTTCGGCCGGATTCCCGACCGACCCTATTTTGTCCACCCGACCATAAACCGTTTTTGACCTTCATGAGACATGCATGGCCATTTCACTGAAGAAAAAAACAAAGCGTCGACAAACACTTGGCTGTTTTCCATCTGGAAAAGTTCAACATTAACTCTTGCCCAGTTGCCAGAGGCAAGTTTATTTTTAATTTGCCATCTCGAAATAGCATTGTCTGCCTATGGCTAACATAAATAGCTCCCTCTCTACATGCCAACTTTACAATTGTCGCCATTCCACTCAATCACCGTAGCTATAGTAATATTACTGTAGCTCATTTGCAACAACGTAGAAAAAAATAAGATGTTGGCTGTCCAAAATGTTTATTAAAAAATGTTTAATGCCAAACCAACACACAAACATTCAGCTTCTTTCGCAGCTTAGCTCGGTAGTTCTTGCAAGTGATACGATTCATAGCGGAAAACATGGCTCACTGCACTTGCATTGCTTGCAGTTCATGTTCAGGGGAGTCTCGAAAAAGCGCACATTCACGTTACTTGTAGCACTTCTCATTAGTAGGAGAAGCTGGAGAAGCCGTCTAACTATCTTTTTTCACAGTTAACGTTTGGCAATAATTAATGCTAAGTGGATATATGTAACCAGTGTTCGCCAATGTAACATTTACAAATTTACTTCGTTACTTTACTTAAGTAAAAAAAATCAGTATTTACTTGTAACGAAGTATATTTTTCAACAAATACTTTTTACTTGTAACGAAGTAAAAATTCTGTTAAATAATTACTTTTTCCATCCGCTGGAGATCTAGAGTGGAAAAATCGCGTGAAGTTGGTTTTGCATTGTGCACGTGATTAGTGGCAACTGTTGAGTTGGCGTCGCCAAACAGCGACCAGATTAAAGTACAGTACCAGATTATCAATTGTCATTTGTCATGTTGGTTAGTGGTTCGAGAATATATAGTTTGTTTCAGAAGTACTTTTCTGGAATATATATTTGCCATACTTTTACTTTTACTTAAGTAAGATTTTCAGGCCATGCTTTTACTTTTACTTAAGTATAAACTGAGGAGTTACTTTTTACTTTTACTTAAGTACAAAATATCAGTACTTTGCTGAACACTGTATGTAACATAATAATATATTAATATATTATAATATTTAACAAATAGAAAATACTTGCGTCAGTTGCGTGCCTCAGCTGTGTAACCAAATTACACAACCTATATTTCGTACATCGTCGACCACGACGACCAGCGACGACTAGAGACGATCAGTTCGGGCTCGTTCCTCCTCATTTTCCTCATTACGCATCTCCTCGCTCGTAAATTTAAATGTTTTTGCTTTTCGAATTTGGGCAGTATAAATTTTAACTTAGAGTGATAAATAAATTTAAAACGAAGTATAAGATATTGTAATGGTACCAAAGGGCACCGCGACTGCCCCCGTGGCTCTGGCGGCGCGCCCCTGCCCATGTTGCTGTTTGCGCGAGGGAGGGGATGGCATACCCGCCTCGTGTTCCTTCGGAGCTTGATGGTGCGCAGAGTATCGATACAGCTGTTGTGGTGTAGTGGTTACCACACACAGGGCCGCCGAGAGGTTCTTTGGGGATCCAGGGTTTCTTGAAAGGAGGGACGCACGTAATATTTAGTGACCGCATTTCTAGGGGGTCCGTGGGCCTGTTCCCCCGGAAAGTTTTTGAATTTAGGGTCTCTGAAACGGCATTTCCTGCACTTTGAGGGTATTTTTGAGCAAAATCTGAAGGCCTTAAATCACGTTTTTTTTTGTAGTAGCTATATCCCATTATTTTTAAGAAAATATAAATAAAAATACAAAAGAGGCACCTTGGCGATAAATAATTGAATCACAGAAGAACATGTTTAATCAATGGCGTAATGAAGCTACTGAGACTGGGACACTTAGGGAATTTGCGTTCGGGGCCTCCCGCCCCCATACATATACAGTATGATATATTTCAAAAATAGGTTTCAAGAAGTGATGCGGAGCTTTCTGGGCCCCTTAATAAATGGCCTGTTGTCAGTTTTGAGGTCGGGGGCCCTTGTGTGGCTCCTCCCAGTTGCCGTCGATTGCGATACTGTCTTTAATCTTCATCTTGTCCAAAACTTCAAAAACTTTAGGGGGCCCTTCTCAAATTGGGGCCCGGGGGCAACTTGCCGTTAAAGTAACACATATTTTCCAAATTTAGACCGCGTGGATATCTCTCCCGCGCATGGGGAATGTGTTGCACGACGGCAGAAGAGAAGGAAGGAAAAGCAATTAGCCACAAAACCAAATGTATTAGGTATATTCAAGTTGAATATACGAGATAACGTTTAGACAATGCCCGGACACAGGGCTGGCTATGCCACTGACCATTGCTCAACGAAGAACAACAATGAAATCCCAGATCAATTCCCACAATGAGAATCCGTTGTAATGTCATTAAGTTGCATTCAAATATTAGAAAAATTTAAGACATAACCCTTTTTTGCCCGAATGACAAGACCATTTTTGCCCAAATAGAGCTAATTTTTCGGAAAACTGGGGGCCAGCGATCTTCTGATTGCCATTGAGACGCTCTAACCATTGAGTCTCTCCGAGTCTCGGTGGCTCAATGGTTAGAACGTCTCAGCGGCAATCAGAAGATTACAGGTTCGATTCCTGTCCGGGACTCAGAATCATTTTTCTGAGGATACGAGCTTGACGATCGTCCATGTATCGTCTGTCTACTCCAAGCTCTCCCAAGTAAAATGTTAGTTAGCACTGTATAGAACTGCCTCGTTCTTTAAAAAATCCCGTTTATTTTATCTAGGATAGGTTTATTTCACGAATTGGACAATTCCAGGGGCGGGACCGTCGTTTGGTGTCCGTAATAGCGAGAGTCCGCAATAGCGGGATGCGATGAAAATATCCCGATTTCAAGCTGTAAAATGTCACTACAATGTGACTATTACACAGTACAAGTCAAACGGCATTCTCGCTTACTTTATATTTTCTGTTTGTCATTTTTGTCGACAGAAATGATGACGAACGGAATCTTCAAAGTACTTCCGCTGACAAATAGCAAGATATAAAAGTCATTCACCTGACTTTCATGTCTCGAGAGAAAAATACGTCCCGAAAGTGTCCGTTCCTAAAAATGAGTTTATTTATTAAATTAAAGTGAAACTGAACCGATTAACTTTAATGTAACTTGAAAACGGACGTTGTGATTTGCAAAATACGAAAAATAACTTCGTGCAGACTTTATAATAATGGTACACCAAGTTTTACGGAATCACATTACGTTATCGGAATGTTTTTGCCCGAACCGGGACTTTTTTACCGCATTTAACCGAAACTCTGACTAATTTTTCTTTTGCTTTATTCAACGAAAGGAATCACGCCGTGCGGTTTTTGGACCAGGTTGATTTGAATGCGTTGTATGAGTACTGTACTTCTGGATTATGTTCTGTATATATTTTATTAATTACTTTAATACTGTAAAAGCAGATTTTAATTTATTTTGATTGATAACCTGAATTTGAATTTGTACAAACTAAAGGGTACCCCGGTAGTGCCGAATTTGTTCCCCAAAATTTTGAGGGTCTCCCGTGGGAGCTAGTAATCCACAGCTGCCCACACACACACACACACACACACACACACACACTTTTTGACACCTTGCTACGGCACTGTATAACGAGAGTAGAACAATAAAAATGTTTGTTGGGGACCACATGACGTGTCCGCAATTCCGTAATAGCGAGAGTCCGTAATAGCGAGAGTTATTTCAGTACATTTCATAGTAGTTTCAGCCGGAGTTGACTGTATGAACTCCACGTGTATTTTGACTGGAGTAAAGATTGCTTTTCAATGTTTTCATTAAGTTATACTTATATTTTCACATATCAATTAGAGCCTGAACTCGATTTTCAATTGGACGTACATCGCGTGTGAGCTGAGTATATATTTTGACAACGGACAGACATTACGGCAACAAAATCCCTGTGACGCCTGTAAAAAATGAGCCTTTTGCTTGTGTTATTTTTCTTGATAACATTTTTCGAAATTCTAAGTAATTATATGTTTATTTACGCTCTATATATAGATCTGCTTAATTACGCTCTATAAAACTACTGCCAGCCGGTCAGTTTTTATACAGGGCAGTTAGATTGTGGAATGAGCTATCAGACAGTATCAAGAATAGGATATAAATATACCCTTTACATTAACTCTTTGGCATGTTTATTAGGAATTCTATTTCATCTGAATATAATATTCCATTGCATATCTTATAAGATATTTTATATAGAAATATAGAATATCCTGTAGAATATTCTAAATAATATCTTATATAATATTCAAAGAATATTATATAGCATATATTCTATTACATATTATAGAATATCCTATAGAATATGCTATTAAATCTCCAATAGACTATACATCCCAAAATCTAATTATAGAATATTCTATAGAACATTCTACAGGATTTTTCTATGGAATATTCTTGGATATTTTCGTAAGATGGTTGGAAAAGGTAGAATCAAATTAAACTATAATAATTGGATATTTCAAATATTTTAAATTTATATCTGGTAGATACATATTTATAGTTAGAGACATATATTTGTAAGTATATATACATGCATGTATAGCTATAGTATTAATAAATATCATATCAGCTAGCAATTGCAATGGAATTGTCTAGCTAGCAGTTAGCTAGGATTGGAAACGACACTCATGAAGTATACAGTAGATATAGATGCTTGTATATTTTGACAAAAGAAGCCACCCTTTTACATTTCACATAATATCATATAGAAGAAGCCACCCTTTTACATTTCACATACTATCATAGAAGAAGCCACTATCCAGAAGTCATTGATATGAATAAATAATAACTCCCCTTAATTACCCATCCCACTTTTCACCCCTGCTGTGACCCTTAAGTTAGACATGTTTTCAAAACAAGTTGTAGACCACAGTTATAATTTACAATTAAAATCTAGTATATAATGTATATGTGTATATGTATATATGTATATATGTATATAATATGGGGCTATAAATGGAAATCTGGTGAAACAATATTCAGGACAAACTTTGATATTGACTTTTAAATTCATGGTAATTCAGACTAATTCTATAATTCCCATTCCCATAATTTCCTTTAATATATACAAGTGATCAATTAAGGAAATGCCACAAATCTGCTCACAGAAATATTTATACTATATATATATATATATATTTATACTGTATATATCTATATATCTATATATCTATATATCTATATATCTATATATCTATATATCTATCTATCTATCTATCTATCTATCTATCTATCTATCTATCTATCTATCTATCTATCTATCTATCTATCTATCTATCTATCTATCTATCTATCTATCTATCTATCTATCTATCTATCTATCTATCTATCTATCTATCTATATATCTCTATATCTCTATATCTCTATATCTATATATCTATACACCGATAAAGCCCTCCAACTCGTATATATATATATATATATATATATATATATATATATATATATATATATATATATATATATATATATATATATATATATATATATATATATATATATATATATATATATATATATATATATATATATATATATATATATATATAGCTTGTATAGGGTAATGTGGACAGCAAAGACAGCAAACTTCTTATAGTCCTTTATTTAAAAAAACGTTTCTGCCGTTCGGCCTTCTTCAGTTTAAAAATTACAAAAAATGTGTGACTATAATGGCTAAATACAGGTTATTTATACTAGAACCGCGTTAGTAAATATACATAAATTATAATTTAAAAAATTTTTAAAAATGTTTTCACGCCCAACTATTTAAATGAAGTATGTCAGAACAAAAGGCAAGAATTCAACTGCAAAACAAAATTAATATCACAAATAATGAATTCTGTTTTTCGACTTGAATTCACGCCTTTTGTTAAGGCCGTCAGGTTGCATAGTACGCAGTTGCGCTGTCCAATAAGCCTCCCGTGTAAGCAATTTACGATCTATCATGTTGTTGTCATTAATTTTTTCAATACAGATGAAACTGAAATCCGACAACGAATGTGGACTATTATTATAATGAATAGCCACTTCACAAGTCTTTTTATTAGTATTCATGGAAGACTTGTGATTACGGAATCGAACCTTAAACTGTGTAGAGGTAGATCCTACATATTGCACATACTCCAGCAGAAGTACAATTCAAGGTCTCTTTAATCTTGTAGGACCTACCTGTGAAAAAATTAGTGAAACTATCCGCCTGGTGGAAATAATGACTACATAAATCGCACTTCTTTGTGCATTTAAAACAACCCGGCTGTGTGGCCCGCAAACGCGGCCGTTCTTTAAATCGCGAAGGTGCCAAAATGTCCTTAAGGTTTTTAGTTCTACGATATGCTGGTAATAAAGACCTAGTAGGAAATATTTCTTTAAGTATAGGATTTGACAAAAGATGCACATGCGATTTTAAAATTCTAGAGATATTGGGAAGTTTCGGATTATAATCTAGAACTAATGGTATCACTTTCCTCTTAGATTTTACTTTAGGTTTAAGTAGGACCGACCTCTGAATTCTAGAGGCCTTAAAGTGCCTATAACGTCTGTGGGGATTTAATATATTTGTAATCTATGGATTCTCCTGAGATAAATTGTAATATATCTTGTCAGCTGAAAATCTCATCTTCATACACTTTTTTGCTGTTAAAGTTGACGGAAATGACGTCAAATCGGGCATCTGTAAAGAGGTTTTCATATAGACAGATTCCCGATTTGACGTCATTTCCGTCAACTTTAACAGCAAAAAAGTGTATGAAGATGACATTTTCAGCTGACAAGATATATTACAATTTATCTCAGGATAATCCATAGATTACAAATATGTTAAATCCCCACAGACGTTATAGGCACTTTAAGAAATTGCTCATCAACAAGTTTGGAACTATAGCCTTGAGATTTCAGATATTGTTTGTACTCATGACACCTACGCTCCAAATCTTCGCTAGATGAACAATTTCTATGGATTCTTAAAGCTACTCCATAAGGGATAGCATTCTTACATTGTCTGGGGTGACAGCTGTCAAATGGGAGATATAGATGACTGTCAGTAGG
>JAYKKM010000243.1:60000-310628 GCA_035772405.1 Chrysogorgia sp. JL179-B06
TAGCTCGAACGTCGCTACCGACATCGGTCACAAGTTTCTGAAGGCAGTCGACGAATGCTTTCCGCGAAACCATCCTCTCCACAAGCTATTTAACCGCAACACCGTGAAGCTGAGTTATAGTTGCATGCCAAACGTGCAGAGCATAATCGTCACGCACAACAAACACATTCTGAAGCAAGAAGAGCAGAAACACAATGAGAGAAATCCAGAATGTAACTGCCGACAAAAGAATAACTGCCCGCTGAACGGAAAGTGCCTTACCAAAGCCGTAGTATACCAAGCCACTGTGACCACCACCGACAACAACGAAAACCATACTTATGTCGGATTGACAGAGACCTCTTTCAAAACTAGATACCTCAATCACACCTCTTCATTCCGTATTATGCATAAGAAAAACGCTACCGAACTTAGTAAACACATTTGGACACTAAAAGAAACTAACACCCCTTATACTATTAACTGGAAAATCCTAAAACAATGCCAACCCTACTCTAACAAGTCAAAACGATGTAATTTATACCTACATGAAAAATTTGTAATTATATATCACCCCGAACTAAGCTCTCTTAACAAACGAAACGAACTGATATCCACCTGTCGTCATCGAAAGAAATATCTGTTATGTAAACATCCGTTATGTAAATTTCCCACCTAATCCCTATGTAATTGTAACACTATCCCTATTTGACGCATGCATCTCATATTATATTCTACTGCACTGTAAGCTATATATCATTCACCTGATGAGTGTGGCAAGCTTCGGATTGTCATACGAAACAAGTTTGTTGTGAATAAACTTCAATGAAGTAATCAGTGTTTTCACTTTGTTTGTTATATATATATATATATATATATATATATATATATATATATATATATATATATATATATATATATATATATATATATATATATATATATATATATATATATATATATATAGCTTGTATAGGGTAATGTGGACAGCAAAGATATATATATATATATATATATATATATATATATATATATATATATATATATATATATATATATATATATATATATATATATATATATATATATATATATATATATATATTTGTAATTTTTATATATATATTATATATTGTAATTATATTGTAATTATATTATATATATATTATATATTGTAATTTTTAAACTGAAGAAGGCCGAACGGCCGAAACGTTTTTTTAAATAAAGGACTATAAGAAGTTTGCTGTATATATATATATATATATATATATATATATATATATATATATATATATATATATATATATATAGATAGATAGATAGATAGATAGATAGATAGATAGATAGATAGATAGATAGATAGATAGATAGATAGATAGATAGATAGATAGATAGATAGATAGATAGATAGATAGATAGATAGATAAGTGTCAGGTTCAAAATCATATTAGGTAGATCAGTGCTCAATACTATAAGTAGAGCAGAATAGTAAGAACAAAAGAGACGAACTTTGGTTACTTCATTTAAACTTTATTTCACTACAGATCTGTTTTGTATGGAAAGCTATAGAGCTTACCACACTCATCAGGTGAGTATTGCGACTGGTGTTACAAAGCGGAAACTTGATAAAGTCATATATAGTCTTTGATATAGTACTTGCATGATATAGTCGCAATACTCGCCTGATGAGTGTGGTAATTAGCTTTGTAGCTTTCCATACGAAACAGATCCGTAGTGAAATAAAGTTTAAATGATAAAGTAACCAAAGTTTGTCTCTTTTGTTCTTTATAGGTATGCAAAGTCCAACGTGAATGCATGTAATACATTCTTCCTTATAACTGTCTTATAACATCCTTATACCTGACAATATTTTGCAATTGAACTGACAGACATGAAATATAATTAGCCAACAAATAAAGAGTCTACTGTCTTCCTGTCCTTTAGAAATAATAAGTGACAAATAATTGTTTCCTACTGTTATTACAGCCGATTCTAACAGGTTATATATCATATAGCTATATAGTATTATAGTTGGGAGAAATTGTTTTAAAAACATCAGTTTATTGTTGGTGATCATTTTGTTTATTCTCATTTAATGTCTATGCTTGCATGGTATAACCATTGATATTGTGGAGGGATACACATCATGCCCCCCTTTCAGCTGCCCCTCACGTAACAGAAGACAGATAGACAGGCTAACAAATAAAAAGTAGCATATTGCTAATAATTGTTAGCAATACAAGACATTAATAATTCAGCTGCTGTTATATACATCCACGTGCTACCGACAATGGAATAGCGATTAGTCTTGCATCTATAAACAAAACAGGTTTTACAGCTCCATGATTAAACTACTCTGTAATGATCCCAACACAGCTATAAGACAAATCTGTACATAGCATGCCACCTGCACTGCATATATATAAACAGTGTTGAGTGAAATACATCATCAACAAACTGAATTTAAAAAATTTGAAAAACTGAAAAAATTTAAACGTAATATAAACAAAACTGTTGAGGGTACTGACATGTTTTGTCCATTATTGTACAAGAAATATTATGATTACTTTCAAAACATCACCTTAAACTGTATATAAGTAATTTAATAAGCAAATATCCCTTACAGAAAAGGTCTATAATGTGCCAATTGCCTATAGAAGCCTTTGAAGGCCATATTAATACATTGAATGCTATAAAGTATGACCATATCCCAGTGACACATATATAACTGGTAGTAGACACTAATTACCATAGCAGAATGAAAACACAAGTCAAACATGGAATTTCACAATAGATATAGGTATTGTAATAATATTATTTTTACCGTTTTATGTGTGGATAGCAGACTCGAAATTCACAAACACAAGCAAAGGTATTTTTCATTTGTATAAACTTATATTATGTTGTACTTCATGTAAAGATTAACAATACTGTTTTATAAACAGACAACGTAAACAAAACCTCAAACATTCTCTGAACAGACTGTAGGTCACCTTTATCTTACTGCATGCAAATTTTATGGCATGACTCTAGTCTCTAGCCAACTTGATAACAACTTTTAGAACAATTTTTACCACCCTAATCACCCACAGAATCATATTAGATATGTTGCTATGACAGCTAGACAAGTGCCTTTTATAACAATACTTTACCTTATATAGTAAAAATATTCATTATTCAGGGCTCTAGCTGCCACACTATAATATATGTCTCAACTATGTTAAGTTATTGCCAGAAGAATGCCTTTAATTGCGCGAAATGCGAACCGCATGCATAATATATAATACTGTAAGTACCTGAGCAAAGTCCACTAGAGGTTCCGGTTTAATAATCCCCTGCAAAGCTTTTTAACACAAAATATATTGGTCTTTTAAAATACGAAACCAGGTTTTAACTAAAGGTTTGACCTTCAAGGGTTGCAGGAGAATGTGATAAATAATGTATCGCTTTTTATGACGACGTCGTTCTCAGCCAATCAGAGGAGACCTTACGAGAGGTGCTACACTTCTGCGTCATTCACGTCTTTCTTCATAAATGTTTGCCTAGCACTATAGCCTGCTTCAACATTGCATAACAAATGCGAACTATTAAACAAGTAGAGAAATTACGCAGAGACACAACCGTAGTGAAGGGAAGCACTGCCAAACATAAGTTACTGCCGTACACGTACCGCCAAGCCAAACTATAGACTATAGTAACCACGGGAACCCAGAGTCAGACTATGAAGGAGTTCGCTTTTGTTGACATCTGTGGAGGGACATTTTGGTTTCCTCCCGAATGGAGAATCCAAACATTGATAAATTACTTGTTTTTCATGACGAAAACTGTATTAATTTCTCCCGACAACGCAAATCCAGCCGGAAAACGCCAGCGTAAACACAGTTGAAATTTACATATATTATAAGTACACCGTTTATACACGGTGGAGGTAAGCTGGTGTCTGACAAGCCCGTTGGCATTACGTTCTGTCGAAAAAGGGATTTATTTAAAAAGACTTCAGGATTATTTACGTACATTGATTTAAGAGTGATCAAAATATCCGGAGCAATTTAACATTAAAGCAATTTGTCAAGCGCATTTAACACAGCATGTGAGAGATGTAGTGAAAGATGAATGGAATGCGGAGTGTTTCGTTCCTACAGCTTATGGGGAAATACCTCTCAAAAATAATACTGTCAATATACGCTATTTTAATCAGTATCGTCATAAAAAGCACTCAGCAATCATCTTCCTGGATACCAAGTAACGCCAACAGCACGAGAAACATTTTGATGAATCATCGATCACTACGGATACGTAAATGCAAATTAAAAATTATTTCACCATAAACAACACAAAATCGTCAACGTACTTATGCTTTTTAGATTGCGTTTTAATAACACACGCTGGACTTGAATGATTTTATCCTCGAATTTCTTTTAAAATCCAAGGGATATTCTTTTAAATAATCACATTAAAACGTCGCTCATCGCAATATTACCATTGTTTGCCCACAGTTAACATTGGTGAAAGCCTGATAATCACGTGGCATGCTTTAATATTGTTGAAATTTATCGACAAGACTAAGATTTTTCCATTCGATATTTTCCCACTCTTTTAATGGGGTACTTTCGTCCAAACCACAAAAGCCAAAAGCGGTTTAGGATTACCATCGATCAGTGGAAGCGAATGTAAAACAAAAAGACCGCCAGAACGACGTCAACAACCGCCCAGGACATTCCAACAAAATATCGCTATTAAACTCGGTCATATTTGACGTAGATAACATCACCTACCTCCACCGTTTTTCTGACATAAATAGGGAAAACGCCAGACATTTCCAAGGCCAACAGCGAATCCTATTGTCGCCAAAACGAATTCGATGTGCCGACCCCAATTCCCTCTCCCATCATCGACGCTAGTTTCAAATTCGCCAGCTGCTTCGGGGTCGTCGTTGAATCTCGGATTTTCCATCTCCATATTTAAGCTTTATAAGTTCCTTTGAAATTATTATTCGTTCGTCGGATATGCTCGAAGGGGTATAATTTGACTAGTAGTTTGTTTTAACAGCGTTACTAGTAAGCTTAACCTCGTGTTGGCGAACTTTACACACAACTGTGTACATAAACAACGAAGAAAGAAGTTGTAAGAAAAGTCACATGACCTATTTCCCGCGTAATTTATACCGGTATATACAGGTTTTTAAAAAACAGTTGCAATATAAAGGATTACTGTATTTCTAAGTTCTTTCGTCTGCCATCTCAAGCGTTCGCGAACCAGTATTGATTTGGTAAATTTCTAAACAGGTACTTTTTGAATACGCTTCAAAGCGCTCAAACTGGCTTGCGCAGTTTGCTTTCGCTTTCGTCTATCACAATAACAATGGAAATGACATGTACAATAGTGCAATTACTGACATTACTGTCATGGGACAATTACTGAACCACTGAGGGGCTGTTTATGAGCTGGGCAGGCTAGCCAACAAAATTAACTTACAATTATAAACACGCAAGACTTAACATACAGTAATAATAGTACACGCGTTTAGAACGAGTCTGACTCATGGCCTGTCAGCATACGTACACGCGCCAACATAGAATTTCGACGCAGGTGGTACATAATATGATTTGATCCGTTTACATGAAGCATTCAAGTACCACTTAAGGGGTTAAAGTCTGGCCATGTCATCTGCATGGATGCGTTTTCAAAGCTCTGCGTTTTCTCCAGTGCCGATATCACGCAGACTCGATGTCAAAGCTTTCCATTTTCAACCACATTATCCATTTAATTAATTCAGCCACAATAGGGCCACAGGTGGTAGCAGCCATCTATTCTTAGTAATCCCTAAGACCTGTTTATAAGCTTCGTCAATGTTAACAAATTCTGAAATACTCAACAAAGCATAGTAGCCCAGACACACATTGCGAGTGTCTTGTCTTGTCTTGTCTTGCCTTATCTTGACAAGTTGCCTTGTCTTGTCTTGTCTTGACAAGTTGTCTTGTCTTGTCTTGAAAAGTTGTCTTGTCTTGTCTTGACAAGTTGTCTTGTCTTGTCTTGTCTTGACAAGTTGTCTTGTCTTGTCTTGCAAAGTTGTCTCGTCTTGTCTTGCAAAGTTGTCTTGTCTGGTCTTGAAAAGTTGTCTTGTCCTGTCTTGTCTTGACAAGTTGTCTTGTCTTGACAAGTTGTCTTGTCTGGACAAGTTGTCTTGTCTTGACAAGTTGTCTTATCTTGTCTTGTCTTGACAAGTTGTCTTGTCTTGTCCTGACAAGTTGTCTTCTCTTGTCTTGTCTTGATAAGTTGTATTGTCTTGTCTTGTCTTGTATTGCCTTGACAAGTTGTCTTGTCTTGTCTTGACAAGTTGTCTTGTCTTGTGTTGACAAGTTCTTTTGTCTTGTCTTGTCTTGACAAGTTGTCTCGTCTTGTCTTGACAAGTTGTCTTGTCTTGACAAGTTGTCTTATCTTGTCTTGTCTTGACAAGTTGTCTTCTCTTGTCTTGTCTTGACAAGTTGTCTTGTCTTGTCTTGTCTTGTCTTGCCTTGACAAGTTGTCTTGTCTTGTCTTTTCTTGTCTTGACAAGTTGTCTTGTCTTGTCTTGACAAGTTGTCTTGTCTTGTCTTGACAAGTTGTCTTGTCTTGTCTTGACAAGTTGTCTTGTCTTGTCTTGACAAGTTGTCTTGTCTTCTGTTGACAAGTTGTCTTGTCTTGTCTTGTCTTGACAAGTTGTCTTGTCTTGTCTTGACAAGTTGTCTTGTCTTGACCTGACAAGTTGTCTTGTCTTGTCTTGACAAGTTATCTTGTCTTGACAAGTTGTCTTGTCTTGTCTTGCCTTATTTTGACAAGTTGTCTTGTCTTTACTTGTCTTGACAAGTTGTCTTGTCTTGTCTTGACAAGTTGTTTTGTCTTGTGTTGACAAATTGTCTAGTCTTGACAAGTTGTCTTGTCTTGTCTTGCAAAGTTGTCTTGTCTTGTCTTGCAAAGTTGTCTTGTCTTGTCTTTTATTGACAAGTTGTCTTGTCTTGTCTTGGCAAGTTGTCTTGTATTGACAATTTGTCTTGTCTTGACAAGTTGTCTGGTCTTGTCTTGACAAGTTGTCTTGTCTTGTCTTGTCTTGACAAGTTGTCTTGTCTTGTCTTGTCTTGACAAGTTGTCTTGTCTTGTCTTGTCTTGCAAAGTTGTCTTGTCTTGTCTTGTCTTGAAAAGTTGTCTTGTCCTGTCTTGTCTTGATACGTTGTCTTGTGTTGTCTTGTCTTGTATTGACCAGTTGTCTTGTCTTGACAAGTTGTCTTGTCTTGTCTTGACAAGTTGTCTTGTCTTGACAAGTTGTCTTATCTTGTCTTGTCTTGACAAGTTGTCTTGTCTTGTCTTGACAAGTTGTCTTGTCTTGTCTCGTATTGACAAGTTGTCTTGTCTTGTCTTGACAAGTTGTCTTGTCTTGTCTTGTCTTGTCTTGACAAGTTCTCTTGTCTTGTCTTGTCTTGACAAGTTGTCTTGTCTTGACAAGTTGTCTTGTCCTGTCTTGTCTTGATAAGTTGTTTTTTCTTATCTTGTCTTGTCTTGACAAGTTGTCTTGTCTTGTCTTGTCTTGACAAGTTGTCTTGTCTTGTGTTGACTTGACAATTTGTCTTGCTTTGTCTTGACAAGTTGTCTTATCTTGCCTTGTTTTGTCTAGACAAGTTATCTTGTCTTGTCTTGTCTTGTCTTGACAAGACAAGTCTTGTCTTGTCAACTTGTCTTGTCTTGACAAGTTGTCATGTCTTGTTTGCCTTGTCTTGACAAGTTGTCTTGGTTTGTCTTGACAAGTTGTCTTATCTTGTCTTGTCTTGACAAGTTGTCTTGTCTTGTCTTGAATTGAAAATTTGTCATGCTTTGTCTTGACAAGTTGTCTTGTCTTGTCTTGTTTTGTCTTGACAAGTTATCTTGTCTTGTCTTAACAAGACAAATCTTGTCTTGACAAATTGTCTTGTCTTGTCTTGACAAGTTGTCTTGTCTTGACAAGTTGTCTTGTCTTGACAGGTTGTCTTGTCTTGACAAGTTGTCTTGTCTTGACAAGTTGTCTTGTCTTGACAAGTTATCTTGTCTTGTCTTGACAAGTTGTATTGTCTTGTCTTACCTTATCTTGACAAGTTGTCTTGTCTTGTCTTCTCTTGACAAGTTGTCTTGTCTTGTCTTGACAAGTTGTCTTGTCTTGTCTTGACAAGTTGTCTTGTCTTGTCTTGACAAGTTGCCTTGTCTTGTCTTGCAAAGTTGTCTTGTCTTACCTTGTATTGACAAGTTGTCTTGTCTTGTCTTGACAAGTTGTCTTGTCTTGTCTTGTCTTTTCTTGTCTTGACAAGTTGTCTTGTCTTGTCTTGACAAGTTGCCTTGTCTTGTGTTGACAAGTTCTCTTGTCTTGTCTTGACAAGTTGTTTTGTCTTGTCTTGAGAAGTTGTCTTGTTTTGTCTTGACAAGTTGTCTTGTCTTGTCTTGACAAATTGTCTTGTCTTGACAAGTTGTCTTGTCTTGACAAATTGTCTTGTCTTGACAAGTTGTATTGTCTTGTCTTGACAAGTTGTCTAGTCTTGTCTTGAGAAGTTGTCTTGTCTTATCTTGCAAAGTTGTCTTGTCTTGTCTTGCAAAGTTGTCTTGTCTTGTCTTGTATTGACAAGTTGTCTTGTATTTTCTTGACAAGTTGTCTTGTCTTGACAATTTGTCTAGTCTTGACAAGTTGTCTTGTCTTGTCTTGAAAAGTTGTCTTGTCTTGTCTTGACAAGTTGTCTTGTCTTGTCTTGACAAGTTGTCTTGTCTTATCTTGCAAACTTGTCTTGTCTTCTCTTGCAAAGTTGTCTTGTCTTGTCTTGAAAAGTTGTCTTGTCCTGTCTTATCTTGATAAGTTGTCTTGTCTTGTATTGTCTTGTCTTGACAAGTTGTCTTGTCTTGACAAGTTGTCTTGTCTTGTCTTGTATTGACAAGTTGTCTTGTCTTGTCTTGGCAAGTTGTCTTGTCTTGACAATTTGTCTTGTCTTGACAAGTTGTCTTGTCTTGTCTTGACAAGTTGTGTTGTGTTGTCTTGTCTTGACAAGTTGTCTTGTCTTGTCTTGTCTTGACAGTTGTCTTGTCTTGTCTTGTCTTGACAGTTGTCTTGTCTTGTCTTGTCTTGACGAGTTGTCTTGTCTTGTCTTGCAAAGTGTCTTGTCTTGTCTTGAAAAGTTGTCTTGTCCTGTCTTGTCTTGATAAGTTGTTTTGTGTTGTCTTGTCTTGTCTTGATAAGTTGTCTTGTCTTGACAAGTTGTCTTGTCTTGACAAGTTGTCTTGTCTTGACAAGTTGTCATGTCTTGACAAGTTGTCTTGTCTTGACAAGTTGTCTTAATTATCTTGTCTTGACAAGTTGTCTTATCTTGTCTTGTCTTGACAAGTTGTCTTGTCTTGTCTTGACAAGTTGTCTTGTCTTGTCTTGTTTTGACAAGTTGTCTTGTCTTGTCTTGTCTTGACAAGTTGTCTTGTCTTGTCTTGTCTTGTCTTGACAAGTTGTCTTGTCTTGTCTTGTCTTTTCTTGTCTTGACAAGTTGTCTTGTCTTGTGTTGACAAGTTGTCTTGTCTTGTGTTGACAAGTTCTATTGTCTTGTCTTGTCTTGACAAGTTGTCTTGTCTTATCTTGACAAAGTTGTCTCTCTTGTCTTGTCTTGTCTTGACAAGTTGTCTTGTCTTGACAAGTTGTCTTGTCCTGTCTTGTCTTGATAAGTTGTTTTTTCTTGTCTTGTCTTGTCTTGTCTTGTCTTGTCTTGACAAGTTGTCTTGTCTTGTCTTGTCTTGACAAGTTGTCTTGTCTTGTGTTGACTTGACAATTTGTCTTGCTTTGTCTTGACAAGTTGTCTTATCTTGCCTTGTTTTGTCTAGACAAGTTATCTTGTCTTGTCTTGTCTTGTCTTGTCTTGACAAGACAAGTCTTGTCTTGTCAACTTGTCTTGTCTTGACAAGTTGTCATGTCTTGTTTGCCTTGTCTTGACAAGTTGTCTTGGCTTGTCTTGACAAGTTGTCTTATCTTGTCTTGTCTTGACAAGTTGTCTTGTCTTGTCTTGAATTGAAAATTTGTCATGCTTTGTCTTGACAAGTTGTCCTGTCTTGTCTTGTTTTGTCTTGACAAGTTATCTTGTCTTGTCTTAACAAGACAAATCTTGTCTTGACAAATTGTCTTGTGTTGTCTTGACAAGTTGTCTTGTCTTGACAAGTTGTCTTGTCTTGACAAGTTGTCTTGTCTTGACAAGTTGTCTTGTCTTGACAAGTTGTCTTGTCTTGACAAGTTATCTTGTCTTGTCTTGACAAGTTGTATTGTCTTGTCTTGACAAAGTTGTCTTGTCTTGTCTTGACAAGTTCTCTTGTCTTGTCTTGTCTTGACAAGTTGTCTTGTCTTGACAAGTTGTCTTGTCCTGTCTTGTCTTGATAAGTTGTTTTTTCTTGTCTTGTCTTGTCTTGTCTTGTCTTGACAAGTTGTCTTGTCTTGTCTTGTCTTGACAAGTTGTCTTGTCTTGTGTTGACTTGACAATTTGTCTTGCTTTGTCTTGACAAGTTGTCTTATCTTGCCTTGTTTTGTCTAGACAAGTTATCTTGTCTTGTCTTGTCTTGTCTTGACAAGTTGCCTTGTCTTGTCTTGCAAAGTTGTCTTGTCTTATCTTGTATTGATAAGTTGTCTTGTCTTGTCTTGACAAGTTGTCTTGTCTTGTCTTGTCTTTTCTTGTCTTGACAAGTTGTCTTGTCTTGTCTTGACAAGTTGCCTTGTCTTGTGTTGACAAGTTCTCTTGTCTTGTCTTGACAAGTTGTTTTGTCTTGTCTTGAGAAGTTGTCTTGTCTTGTCTTGACAAGTTGTCTTGTCTTGTCTTGACAAATTGTCTTGTCTTGACAAGTTGTCTTGTCTTGACAAATTGTCTTGTCTTGACAAGTTGTATTGTCTTGTCTTGACAAGTTGTCTAGTCTTGTCTTGAGAAGTTGTCTTGTCTTGTCTTGCAAAGTTGTCTTGTCTTGTCTTGCAAATTTGTCTTGTCTTGTATTGTCTTGACAAGTTGTCTTGTCTTATCTTGTTTTGACAAGTTGTCTTGTCTTGTCTTGTCTTGTCTTGACAAGTTGTCTTGTCTTGTCTTGTCTTGTCTTGACAAGTTGTCTTGTCTTGTCTTGTCTTTTCTTGTCTTGACAAGTTGTCTTGTCTTGTGTTGACAAGTTGTCTTGTCTTGTGTTGACAAGTTCTATTGTCTTGTCTTGTCTTGACAAGTTGTCTTGTCTTATCTTGACAAAGTTGTCTTGTCTTGTCTTGACAAGTTGTCTTGTCTTGTCTTGACAAGTTGTCTTGTCTTGTCTTGACAAGTTGTCTTGTCTTGAAAAGTTGTCTTGTCTTGACAAGTTTTCTTGTCTTGACAATTTGTCTTGTCTTGTCTTGACAAGTTGTCTTGTCTTGTCTTGTCTTGACAAGTTGTCTTGTCTTGCCTTACCTTGACAAGTTGTCTTGTGTTGTCTTGTCTTGACAAGTTGTCTTGTCTTGTCTTGACAAGTTGTCTTGTCTTGTCTTGACAAGTTGTCTAGTCTTGTCTTGACAAGTTGTCTTGTCTTGTCTTGCAAAGTTGTCTTGTCTTGTCTTGTAAACTGGTCTTCTCTTGTCTTGTATTGACAAGTTGTCTTGTATTGACAAGTTGTCTTGTCTTGTCTTGGCAAGTTGTCTTGTCTTGACAATTTGTCTTGTCTTGACAAGTTGTCTTGTCTTGTCTTGACAAGTTGTCTTGACAAGTTGTCTTGTCTTGTCTTGACAAGATGTCTTGTCTTTTCTTGTCTTGAGAAGTTGTCTTGTCTTGTCTTGTCTTGACAAGTTGTCTTGTCTTGTCTTTCAAAGTTGTCTTGTCTTGTCTTGAAAAGTTGTCTTGTCCTGTCTTGTCTTGATAAGTTGTTTTGTGTTGTGTTGTCTTGTCTTGACAAGTTGTCTTGTCTTGACAAGTTGTCTTGTCTTGACAAGTTGTCTTGTCTTGACAAGTTGTCTTGTCTTGACAAGTTGTCTTATCTTGTCTTTTCTTGACAAGTTGTCTTGTCTTGTCTTGAAAAGTTGTCTGGTCTTGTCTTGTTTTGACAAGTTGTCTTGTCTTGTCTTGTCTTGACAAGTTGTCTTGTCTTGTCTTGTCTTGACAAGTTGTCTTGTCTTGTCTTGTCTTTTATTGTGTTGACAAGTTGTCTTGTCTTGTGTTGACAAGTTGTCTTGTCTTGTGTTGACAAGTTGTCTTGTCTTGTCTTGTCTTGACAAGTTGTCTTGTCTTGTCTTGACAAGTTCCCTTGTCTTGTCTTGACAAGTTGTCTTGTCTTGTCTTGACAAGTTGTCTTGTCTTGACAAGTTGTCTTGTCTTGTCTTCACAAGTTGTCTTGTCTTGTCTTGCCTTACCTTGACAAGTTGTCTTGTGTTGTCTTGTCTTGACAAGTTGTCTTGTCTTGTCTTGACAAGTTGCCTTGTCTTGTGTTGACAAGTTCTCTTGTCTTGTCTTGACAAGTTGTTTTGTCTTGTCTTGAGAAGTTATCTTGTCTTGTCTTGTCTTGACAAGTTGTCTTGTCTTGTCTTGTCTTGACAAGTTGTCTTGTCTTGACAAATTGTCTTGTCTTGACAAGTTGTATTGTCTTGTCTTGACAAGTTGTCTAGTCTTGTCTTGAGAAGTTGTCTTGTCTTGTCTTGCAAAGTTGTCTTGTCTTGTCTTGCAAATTTGTCTTGTCTTGTATTGTCTTGACAAGTTGTCTTGTCTTATCTTGTTTTGACAAGTTGTCTTGTCTTGTCTTGTCTTGTCTTGACAAGTTGTCTTGTCTTGTCTTGTCTTGTCTTGACAAGTTGTCTTGTCTTGTCTTGTCTTTTCTTGTCTTGACAAGTTGTCTTGTCTTGTGTTGACAAGTTGTCTTGTCTTGTGTTGACAAGTTCTATTGTCTTGTCTTGTCTTGACAAGTTGTCTTGTCTTATCTTGACAAAGTTGTCTTGTCTTGTCTTGACAAGTTGTCTTGTCTTGTCTTGACAAGTTGTCTTGTCTTGTCTTGACAAGTTGTCTTGTCTTGAAAAGTTGTCTTGTCTTGACAAGTTTTCTTGTCTTGACAATTTGTCTTGTCTTGTCTTGACAAGTTGTCTTGTCTTGTCTTGTCTTGACAAGTTGTCTTGTCTTGCCTTACCTTGACAAGTTGTCTTGTGTTGTCTTGTCTTGACAAGTTGTCTTGTCTTGTCTTGACAAGTTGTCTTGTCTTGTCTTGACAAGTTGTCTAGTCTTGTCTTGACAAGTTGTCTTGTCTTGTCTTGCAAAGTTGTCAAGTCTTGTCTTGTAAACTGGTCTTCTCTTGTCTTGTATTGACAAGTTGTCTTGTATTGACAAGTTGTCTTGTCTTGTCTTGGCAAGTTGTCTTGTCTTGACAATTTGTCTTGTCTTGACAAGTTGTCTTGTCTTGTCTTGACAAGTTGTCTTGACAAGTTGTCTTGTCTTGTCTTGACAAGATGTCTTGTCTTTTCTTGTCTTGAGAAGTTGTCTTGTCTTGTCTTGTCTTGACAAGTTGTCTTGTCTTGTCTTTCAAAGTTGTCTTGTCTTGTCTTGAAAAGTTGTCTTGTCCTGTCTTGTCTTGATAAGTTGTTTTGTGTTGTGTTGTGTTGTCTTGTCTTGACAAGTTGTCTTGTCTTGACAAGTTGTCTTGTCTTGACAAGTTGTCTTGTCTTGACAAGTTGTCTTGTCTTGACAAGTTGTCTTATCTTGTCTTTTCTTGACAAGTTGTCTTGTCTTGTCTTGAAAAGTTGTCTGGTCTTGTCTTGTTTTGACAAGTTGTCTTGTCTTGTCTTGTCTTGACAAGTTGTCTTGTCTTGTCTTGTCTTGACAAGTTGTCTTGTCTTGTCTTGTCTTTTCTTGTGTTGACAAGTTGTCTTGTCTTGTGTTGACAAGTTGTCTTGTCTTGTGTTGACAAGTTGTCTTGTCTTGTCTTGTCTTGACAAGTTGTCTTGTCTTGTCTTGACAAGTTCCCTTGTCTTGTCTTGACAAGTTGTCTTGTCTTGTCTTGACAAGTTGTCTTGTCTTGACAAGTTGTCTTGTCTTCACAAGTTGTCTTGTCTTGTCTTGCCTTACCTTGACAAGTTGTCTTGTGTTGTCTTGTCTTGAGAAGTTGTCTTGTCTTGTCCTGACAAGTTGTCTTGTCTTGACAAGTTGTCTAGTCTTGTCTTGACAAGTTGTCTGGTCTTGTCTTGCAAAGTTGTCTTGTCTTGTCTTGCAAAGTTGTCTTGTATTGTCTTGTATTGACAAGTTGTCTTGTCTTGTCTTGGCAAGTTGTCTTGTCTTGACAATTTGTCTTGTCTTGACAAGTTGTCTTGTCTTGACAAGTTGTCTTGTCTTGTCTTGACAAGTTGTCTTGTCTTGTCTTGTCTTGTCTTGACAAGTTGTCTTGTCTTGTCTTGTCATGACAAGTAGTCTTGTCTTGTCTTGCAAAGTTGTCTTGTCTTGTCTTGAAAAGTTGTCTTGTCCTGTCTTGTCTTGATAACTTGTCTTGTCTTGTCTTGTTTTGTCTTGACAAGTTGTCTTCTCTTGACAAGTTGTCTTGTCTTGACAAGTTGTCTTGTCTTGACAAGTTGTCTTGTCTTGTCTTGTCTTGACAAGTTGTCTTGTCTTGTCTTGTCTTGACAAGTTGTCTTGTCTTGTCTTGTTTTGACAAGTTGTCTTGTCTTGTCTTGTCTTGTCTTGACAAGTTGTCTTGTCTTGGCTTGTCTTGTCTTGACAAGTTGTCTTGTCTTGTCTTGTCTTTTATTGTCTTGACAAGTTGTCTTGTCTTGTGTTGACAAGTTGTCTTGTCTTGTGTTGACAAGTTCTATTGTCTTGTCTTGTCTTGACAAGTTGTCTTGTCTTATCTTGACAAAGTTGTCATGTCTTGTCTTGACAAGTTCTCTTGTCTTGTCTTGTCTTGACAAGTTGTCTTGTCTTGACAAGTTGTCTTGTCCTGTCTTGTCTTGATATGTTGTTTTTTCTTGTCTTGTCTTGTCTTGTCTTGACAAGTTGTCTTGTCTTGTCTTGTCTTGACAAGTTGTCTTGTCTTGTGTTGACTTGACAATTTGTCTTGCTTTGTCTTGACAAGTTGTCTTATCTTGCCTTGTTTTGTCTAAACAAGTTATCTTGTCTTGTCTTGTCTTGTCTTGACAAGACAAATCTTGTCTTGTCAACTTGTCTTGTCTTGACAAGTTGTCATGTCTTGTTTGCCTTGTCTTGACAATTTGTCTTGGCTTGTCTTGACAAGTTGTCTTATCTTGTCTTGTCTTGACAAGTTGTCTTGTCTTGTCTTGAATTGAAAATTTGTCATGCTTTGTCTTGACAAGTTGTCCTGTCTTGTCTTGTTTTGTCTTGACAAGTTATCTTGTCTTGTCTTAACAAGACAAATCTTGTCTTGACAAATTGTCTTGTCTTGTCTTGACAAGTTGTCTTGTCTTGACAAGTTGTCTTGTCTTGACAAGTTGTCTTGTCTTGACAAGTTGTCTTGTCTTGACAAGTTGTCTTGTCTTGACAAGTTGTCTTGTCTTGACAAGTTATCTTGTCTTGTCTTGACAAGTTGTATTGTCTTGTCTTACCTTATCTTGACAAGTTGTCTTGTCTTGTCTTCTCTTGACAAGTTGTCTTGTCTTGTCTTGACAAGTTGTCTTGTCTTGTCTTGACAAGTTGTCTTGTCTTGTCTTGACAAGTTGCCTTGTCTTGTCTTGCAAAGTTGTCTTGTCATATCTTGTATTGACAAGTTGTCTTGTCTTGTCTTGACAAGTTGTCTTGTCTTGTCTTTTCTTGTCTTGACATGTTGTCTTGTCTTGTCTTGTCTTGACAAGTTGCCTTGTCTTGTGTTGACAAGTTCTCTTGTCTTGTCTTGACAAGTTGTTTTGTCTTGTCTTGAGAAGTTGTCTTGTCTTGTCTTGACAAGTTGTCTTGTCTTGTCTTGACAAATTGTCTTGTCTTGACAAGTTGTCTTGTCTTGACAAATTGTCTTGTCTTGACAAGTTGTATTGTCTTGTCTTGACAAGTTGTCTAGTCTTGTCTTGAGAAGTTGTCTTGTCTTGTCTTGCAAAGTTGTCTTGTCTTGTCTTGCAAAGTTGTCTTGTCTTATATTGTCTTGACAAATTGTCTTGTCTTGTCTTGTTTTGACAAGTTGTCTTGTCTTGTCTTGTCTTGTCTTGACAAGTTGTCTTGTCTTGTCTTGTCTTGTCTTGACAAGTTGTCTTGTCTTGTCTTGTCTTTTCTTGTCTTGTCTTTTCTTGTCTTGACAAGTTGTCTTGTCTTGTCTTGACAAGTTGTCTTGTCTTGTGTGTTGACAAGTTCTATTGTCTTGTCTTGTCTTGACAAGTTGTCTTGTCTTATCTTGACAAAGTTGTCTTGTCTTGTCTTGACAAGTTGTCTTGTCTTGTCTTGACAAGTTGTCTTGTCTTGTCTTGTCTTGTCTTGACAAGTTGTCTTGTCTTGACAAGTTGTCTTGTCTTGAGAAGTTGTCTTGTCTTGTCTTGACAAGTTGTCTTGTCTTGTCTTGTCTTGTCTTGACAAGTTGTCTTGTCTTGCCTTACCTTGACAAGTTGTCTTGTGTTGTCTTGTCTTGACAAGTTGTCTTGTCTTGTCTTGGCAAGTTGTCTTGTCTTGTCTTGACAAGTTGTCTAGTCTTGTCTTGACAAGTTGTCTTGTCTTGTCTTGCAAAGTTGTCTTGTCTTGTCTTGCAAACTGGTCTTGTCTTGTCTTGTATTGACAAGTTGTCTTGTCTTGTCTTGGCAAGTTGTCTTGTCTTGACAATTTGTCTTGTCTTGACAAGTTGTCTTGTCTTGTCTTGACAAGTTGTCTTGACAAGTTGTCTTGTCTTGTCTTGACAAGATGTCTTGTCTTTTCTTGTCTTGAGAAGTTGTCTTGTCTTGTCTTGTCTTGACAAGTTGTCTTGTCTTGTCTTTCAAAGTTGTCTTGTCTTGTCTTGAAAAGTTGTCTTGTCCTGTCTTGTCTTGATAAGTTGTTTTGTGTTGTGTTGTGTTGTCTTGTCTTGACAAGTTGTCTTGTCTTGACAAGTTGTCTTGTCTTGACAAGTTGTCTTATCTTGTCTTGTCTTGACAAGTTGTCTTGTCTTGTCTTGACAAGTTGTCTGGTCTTGTCTTGTTTTGACAAGTTGTCTTGTCTTGTCTTGTCTTGTCTTGACAAGTTGTCTTGTCTTGTCTTGACAAGTTGTCTTGTCTTGTCTTGTCTTTTCTTGTCTTGACAAGTTGTCTTGTCTTGTGTTGACAAGTTGTCTTGTCTTGTGTTGACAAGTTGTCTTGTCTTGTCTTGTCTTGACAAGTTGTCTTGTCTTGTCTTGACAAGTTCCCTTGTCTTGTCTTGACAAGTTGTCTTGTCTTGTCTTGACAAGTTGTCTTGTCTTGACAAGTTGTCTTGTCTTGAATAGTTGTCTTGTCTTGACAAGTTGTCTTGTCTTGTCTTGACAAGTTGTCTTGTCTTGCCTTGCCTTGTCTTCACAAGTTGTCTTGTCTTGTCTTGCCTTACCTTGACAAGTTGTCTTGTGTTGTCTTGTCTTGACAAGTTGTCTTGTCTTGTCCTGACAAGTTGTCTTGTCTTGTCTTGACAAGTTGTCTAGTCTTGTCTTGACAAGTTGTCTGGTCTTGTCTTGCAAAGTTGTCTTGTCTTGTCTTGCAAAGTTGTCTTGTATTGTCTTGTATTGACAAGTTGTCTTGTCTTGTCTTGGCAAGTTGTCTTGTCTTGACAATTTGTCTTGTCTTGACAAGTTGTCTTGTCTTGACAAGTTGTCTTGTCTTGACAAGTTGTCTTGTCTTGTCTTGTCTTGACAAGTTGTCTTGTCTTGTCTTGTCATGACAAGTTGTCTTGTCTTGTCTTGCAAAGTTGTCTTGTCTTGTCTTGCAAAGTTGTCTTGTCATGTCTTGTCTTGATAACTTGTCTTGTCTTGTCTTGTCTTGTTTTGTCTTGACAAGTTGTCTTGTCTTGACAAGTTGTCTTGTCTTGACAAGTTGTCTTGTCTTGACAAGTTGTCTTGTCTTGACAAGTTGTCTTGTCTTGTCTTGACAAGTTGTCTTGTCTTGACAAGTTGTCTTATCTTGTTTTGTCTTGACAAGTTGTCTTGTCTTGTCTTGTCTTGACAAGTTGTCTTGTCTTGTCTTGACAAGTTGTCTTGTCTTGTCTTGTCTTGACAAGTTGTCTTGTCTTGTCTTGTCTTGACAAGTTGTCTTGACTTGTCTTTTCTTGTCTTGACAAGTTGTCTTGTCTTGTGTTGACAAGTTCTCTTGTCTTGTCTTGTCTTGACAAGTTGTCTTGTCTTGTCTTGACAAGTTGTCTTGTATTGTCTTGACAAGTTGTCTTGTCTTGTCTTGACAAGTTGTCTTGTCTTGAAAAGTTGTCTTGTCTTGACAAGTTGTATTGTCTTGACAAGTTGTCTTGTCTTGTGTTGACAAATTGTCTAGTCTTGATAATTTGTCTTGTCTTGTCTTGACAAGTTGTCTTGTCTTGTCTTGACAAGTTGTCTAGTCTTGTCTTGACAAGTTGTCTTGTCTTGTCTTGACAAGTTGTCTTGTCTTGTCTTGCAAAGTTGTCTTGTTTTGTTTTGTCTTGTATTGATAAGTCATCTTGTCTTGTCTTGACAAGTTGTCTTGACTTGTCTTGTCTTGACAAGTTGTCTTGTCTTGTCTTGTCTTGACAAGTTGTCTTGTCTTGTCTTGTCTTGTCTTGACAAGTTGTCTTGTCTTGTCTTGTCTTGACAAGTTGTCTTGTCTTGTCTTGTCTTTTCTTGTCTTGACAAGTTGTCTTGTCTTGTCTTGACAAGTTGTCTTGTCTTGTGTTGACAAGTTGTCTTGTCTTGTCTTGTCTTGAGAAGTTCTCTTGTCTTGTCTTGACAAGTTATCTTGTCTTGTCTTGACAAGTTGTCTTGTCTTGTCTTGACAAGTTGCCTTATCTTGTCTTGACAAGTTGTCTTCTCTTGACAAGTTGTCTTGTCTTATCTTGTCTTGACAAGATGTCTTGTCTTGTATTGTCTTGACAAGTTGTCTTGTCTTGTCTTGACTTGCCTTATCTTGACAAGTTGTCTTGTCTTGTCTTGTCTTGACAAGTTGTCTTGTCTTGTCTTGAAAAGTTGTCTTGTCTTGTCTTGACAAGTTGTCTTGTCTTGTCTTGTCTTGACAAGTTGTCTTGTCTTGTCTTGCAAAGTTGTCTCGTCTTGTCTTGCAAAGTTGCCTTGTCTTGTCTTGAAAAGTTGTCTTGTCCTGTCCTGTCTTGACAAGTTGTCTTGTCTTGACAAGTTGTCTTGTCTTGACAAGTTGTCTTGTCTTGACAAGTTGTCTTGTCTTGACAAGTTGTCTTGTCTTGACAAGTTGTCTTGTCTGGACAAGTTGTCTTGTCTTGACAAGTAGTCTTGTCTTGACAAGTTGTCTTGTCTTGACAATTTGTCTTGTCTTGACAAGTTGTCTTATCTTGTCTTGTCTTGACAAGTTGTCTTGTCTTGTCCTGACAAGTTGTCTTCTCTTGTCTTGTCTTGATAAGTTGTATTGTCTTGTCTTGTCTTGTCTTGCCTTGACAAGTTGTCTTGTCTTGTCTTGACAAGTTGTCTTGTCTTGTGTTGACAAGTTCTTTTGTCTTGTCTTGTCTTGACAAGTTGTCTTGTCTTGTCTTGACAAGTTGTCTTGTCTTGACAAGTTGTCTTATCTTGTCTTGTCTTGACAAGTTGTCTTCTCTTGTATTGTCTTGACAAGTTGTCTTGTCTTGTCTTGTCTTGTCTTGTCTTGTCTTGACAAGTTGTCTTGTCTTGTCTTGTCTTTTCTTGTCTTGACAAGTTGTCTTGTCTTGTCTTGACAAGTTGTCTTGTCTTGTCTTGACAAGATATCTTGTCTTTTGTTGACAAGTTCTCTTGTCTTGTCTTGTCTTGGCAAGTTGTCTTGTCTTGTCTTGACAAGTTGTCTTGTCTTGACTTGACAAGTTGTCTTGTCTTGTCTTGACCAGTTGTCTTGTCTTGCCTTGACAAGTTGTCTTGTCTTGACAAGTTGTCTTGTCTTGACAAGTTGTCTTGTCTTGTCTTGCCTTATTTTGACAAGTTGTCTTGTCTTTACTTGTCTTGACAAGTTGTCTTGTCTTGTCTTGACAAGTTGTTTTGTCTTGTGTTGACAAATTGTCTAGTCTTGACAAGTTGTCTTGTCTTGTCTTGCAAAGTTGTCTTGTCTTGTCTTGCAAAGTTGTCTTGTCTTGTCTTTTATTGACAAGTTGTCTTGTCTTGTCTTGGCAAGTTGTCTTGTATTGACAATTTGTCTTGTCTTGACAAGTTGTCTGGTCTTGTCTTGACAAGTTGTCTTGTCTTGTCTTGACAAGTTGTCTTGTCTTGTCTTGTCTTGACAAGTTGTCTTGTCTTGTCTTGACAAGTTGTCTTGACAAGTTGTCTTGTCTTGTCTTGACAAGATGTCTTGTCTTTTCTTTTCTTGAGAAGTTGTCTTGTCTTGTCTTGTCTTGACAAGTTGTCTTGTCTTGTCTTGACAAGTTGTCTTGTCTTGTCTTGAAAAGTTGTCTTGTCCTGTCTTGTCTTGATAAGTTGTTTTGTGTTGTGTTGTGTTGTCTTGTCTTGACAAGTTGTCTTGTCTTGACAAGTTGTCTTGTCTTGACAAGTTGTCTTATCTTGTCTTGTCTTGACAAGTTGTCTTGTCTTGTCTTGACAAGCTGTCTTGTCTTGTCTTGTCTTTTCTTGTCTTGACAAGTTGTCTTGTCTTGTGTTGACAAGTTGTCTTGTCTTGTGTTGATAAGTTGTCTTGTCTTGTCTTGTCTTGACAAGTTGTCTTGTCTTGTCTTGACAAGTTGTCTTGTCTTGTCTTGACAAGTTCCCTTGTCTTGTCTTGACAAGTTGTCTTGTCTTGTCTTGACAAGTTGTCTTGTCTTGACAAGTTGTCTTGTCTTGACAAGTTGTCTTGTCTTGACAAGTTGTCTTGTCTTGTCTTGACAAGTTGTCTTGTCTTGCCTTGCCTTGTCTTCACAAGTTGTCTTGTCTTGTCTTGCCTTACCTTGACAAGTTGTCTTGTGTTGTCTTGTCTTGACAAGTTGTCTTGTCTTGTCCTGACAAGTTGTCTTGTCTTGTCTTGACAAGTTGTCTAGTCTTGTCTTGACAAGTTGTCTGGTCTTGTCTTGCAAAGTTGTCTTGTCTTGTCTTGCAAAGTTGTCTTGTATTGTCTTGTATTGACAAGTTGTCTTGTCTTGTCTTGGCAAGTTGTCTTGTCTTGACAATTTGTCTTGTCTTGACAAGTTGTCTTGTCTTGACAAGTTGTCTTGTCTTGTCTTGACAAGTTGTCTTGTCTTGTCTTGTCTTGACAAGTTGTCTTGTCTTGTCTTGTCATGACAAGTTGTCTTGTCTTGTCTTGCAAAGTTGTCTTGTCTTGTCTTGCAAAGTTGTCTTGTCATGTCTTGTCTTGATAACTTGTCTTGTCTTGTCTTGTTTTGTCTTGACAAGTTGTCTTGTCTTGACAAGTTGTCTTGTCTTGACAAGTTGTCTTGTCTTGACAAGTTGTCTTGTCTTGACAAGTTGTCTTGTCTTGACAAGTTGTCTTGTCTTGTCTTGACAAGTTGTCTTGTCTTGACAAGTTGTCTTATCTTGTTTTGTCTTGACAAGTTGTCTTGTCTTGTCTTGTCTTGACAAGTTGTCTTGTCTTGTCTTGACAAGTTGTCTTGTCTTGTCTTGTCTTGACAAGTTGTCTTGTCTTGTCTTGTCTTGACAAGTTGTCTTGACTTGTCTTTTCTTGTCTTGACAAGTTGTCTTGTCTTGTGTTGACAAGTTCTCTTGTCTTGTCTTGTCTTGACAAGTTGTCTTGTCTTGTCTTGACAAGTTGTCTTGTCTTGTCTTGACAAGTTGTCTTGTCTTGTCTTGACAAGTTGTCTTGTCTTGAAAAGTTGTCTTGTCTTGACAAGTTGTCTTGTCTTGACAAGTTGTATTGTCTTGACAAGTTGTCTTGTCTTGTGTTGACAAATTGTCTAGTCTTGATAATTTGTCTTGTCTTGTCTTGACAAGTTGTCTTGTCTTGTCTTGACAAGTTGTCTAGTCTTGTCTTGACAAGTTGTCTTGTCTTGTCTTGACAAGTTGTCTTGTCTTGTCTTGCAAAGTTGTCTTGTTTTGTCTTGTATTGACAAGTCATCTTGTCTTGTCTTGACAAGTTGTCTTGACTTGTCTTGTCTTGACAAGTTGTCTTGTCTTGTCTTGTCTTGACAAGTTGTCTTGTCTTGTCTTGTCTTGTCTTGTCTTGACAAGTTGTCTTGTCTTGTCTTGTCTTGACAAGTTGTCTTGTCTTGTCTTGTCTTTTCTTGTCTTGACAAGTTGTCTTGTCTTGTCTTGACAAGTTGTCTTGTCTTGTGTTGACAAGTTGTCTTGTCTTGTGTTGACAAGTTGTCTTGTCTTGTCTTGTCTTGAGAAGTTCTCTTGTCTTGTCTTGACAAGTTATCTTGTCTTGTCTTGACAAGTTGTCTTGTCTTGTCTTGACAAGTTGCCTTATCTTGTCTTGACAAGTTGTCTTCTCTTGACAAGTTGTCTTGTCTTATCTTGTCTTGACAAGATGTCTTGTCTTGTATTGTCTTGACAAGTTGTCTTGTCTTGTCTTGACTTGCCTTATCTTGACAAGTTGTCTTGTCTTGTCTTGTCTTGACAAGTTGTCTTGTCTTGTCTTGAAAAGTTGTCTTGTCTTGTCTTGACAAGTTGTCTTGTCTTGTCTTGTCTTGACAAGTTGTCTTGTCTTGTCTTGCAAAGTTGTCTCGTCTTGTCTTGCAAAGTTGACTTGTCTTGTCTTGAAAAGTTGTCTTGTCCTGTCCTGTCTTGACAAGTTGTCTTGTCTTGACAAGTTGTCTTGTCTTGACAAGTTGTCTTGTCTTGACAAGTTGTCTTGTCTTGACAAGTTGTCTTGTCTGGACAAGTTGTCTTGTCTTGACAAGTAGTCTTGTCTTGACAAGTTGTCTTGTCTTGACAATTTGTCTTGTCTTGACAAGTTGTCTTATCTTGTCTTGTCTTGACAAGTTGTCTTGTCTTGTCCTGACAAGTTGTCTTCTCTTGTCTTGTCTTGATAAGTTGTATTGTCTTGTCTTGTCTTGTCTTGCCTTGACAAGTTGTCTTGTCTTGTCTTGACAAGTTGTCTTGTCTTGTGTTGACAAGTTCTTTTGTCTTGTCTTGTCTTGACAAGTTGTCTTGTCTTGTCTTGACAAGTTGTCTTGTCTTGACAAGTTGTCTTATCTTGTCTTGTCTTGACAAGTTGTCTTCTCTTGTATTGTCTTGACAAGTTGTCTTGTCTTGTCTTGTCTTGTCTTGTCTTGTCTTGACAAGTTGTCTTGTCTTGTCTTGTCTTGTCTTTTCTTATCTTGACAAGTTGTCTTGTCTTGTCTTGACAAGTTGTCTTGTCTTGTCTTGACAAGATGTCTTGTCTTCTGTTGACAAGTTCTCTTGTCTTGTCTTGTCTTGGCAAGTTGTCTTGTCTTGTCTTGACAAGTTGTCTTGTCTTGACTTGACAAGTTGTCTTGTCTTGTCTTGACCAGTTGTCTTGTCTTGCCTTGACAAGTTGTCTTGTCTTGACAAGTTGTCTTGTCTTGACAAGTTGTCTTGTCTTGTCTTGCCTTATTTTGACAAGTTTTCTTGTCTTTACTTGTCTTGACAAGTTGTCTTGTCTTGTCTTGACAAGTTGTTTTGTCTTGTGTTGACAAATTGTCTAGTCTTGACAAGTTGTCTTGTCTTGTCTTGCAAAGTTGTCTTGTCTTGTCGTGCAAAGTTGTCTTGTCTTGTCTTTTATTGACAAGTTGTCTTGTCTTGTCTTGGCAAGTTGTCTTGTATTGACAATTTGTCTTGTCTTGACAAGTTGTCTGGTCTTGTCTTGACAAGTTGTCTTGTCTTGTCTTGACAAGTTGTCTTGTCTTGTCTTGTCTTGACAAGTTGTCTTGTCTTGTCTTGTCTTGACAAGTTGTCTTGTCTTGTCTTGTCTTGTCTTGAAAAGTTGTCTTGTCCTGTCTTGTCTTGATAAGTTGTCTTGTGTTGTCTTGTCTTGTATTGACAAGTTGTCTTGTCTTGACAAGTTGTCTTGTCTTGTCTTGACAAGTTGTCTTGTCTTGACAAGTTGTCTTATCTTGTCTTGTCTTGACAAGTTGTCTTGTCTTGTGTTGTCTTGACAAGTTGTCTTGTCTTGTCTTGACAAGTTGTCTTGTCTTGTCTCGTATTGACAAGTTGTCTTGTCTTGTCTTGACAAGTTGTCTTGTCTTGACAATTTGTCTTGTATTGACAAGTTGTCTTGTCTTGTCTTTACAAGTTGTCTTGTCTTGTCTTTTCTTGTCTTGAAAAGTTGTCTTGTCTTGTCTTGCCTTGACAAGTTGTCTTGTCTTGTTTTGCCTTATCTTGACAAGTTCTCTTGTCTTGTCTTGTCTTGCAAAGTTGTCTTGTCTTGTCTTGCAAAGTTGTCTTGTCTTGTCTTGTATTGACAAGTTGTCTTGTCTTGTCTTGACAAGTTGTCTTGTCTTGACAATTTGTCTAGTCTTGACAAGTTGTCTTGTCTTGTCCTGACAAGTTGTCTTGTCTTGTCTCGTATTGACAAGTTGTCTTGTCTTGTCTTGACAAGTTGTCTTGTCTTGACAATTTGTCTTGTATTGACAAGTTGTCTTGTCTTGTCTTTACAAGTTGTCTAGTCTTGTCTTGTCTTGTCTTTTCTTGTCTTGACAAGTTGTCTTGTCTTGTCTTGCCTTGACAAGTTGTCTTGTCTTGTTTGGCCTTATCTTGACAAGTTCTCTTGTCTTTGTCTTGACAAGTTGTCTTGTCTTGTCTTGACAAGTTGTCTAGTCTTGTCTTGACAAGTTGTCTTGTCTTGTCTTGTTTTGTCTTGACAAGTTATCTTGTCTTGTCTTAACAAGACAAATCTTGTCTTGACAAATTGTCTTGTGTTGTCTTGACAAGTTGTCTTGTCTTGACAAGTTGTCTTGTCTTGACAAGTTGTCTTGTCTTGACAAGTTGTCTTGTCTTGACAAGTTGTCTTGTCTTGACAAGTTATCTTGTCTTGTCTTGACAAGTTGTATTGTCTTGTCTTGACAAAGTTGTCTTGTCTTGTCTTGACAAGTTCTCTTGTCTTGTCTTGTCTTGACAAGTTGTCTTGTCTTGACAAGTTGTCTTGTCCTGTCTTGTCTTGATAAGTTGTTTTTTCTTGTCTTGTCTTGTCTTGTCTTGTCTTGACAAGTTGTCTTGTCTTGTCTTGTCTTGACAAGTTGTCTTGTCTTGTGTTGACTTGACAATTTGTCTTGCTTTGTCTTGACAAGTTGTCTTATCTTGCCTTGTTTTGTCTAGACAAGTTATCTTGTCTTGTCTTGTCTTGTCTTGACAAGTTGCCTTGTCTTGTCTTGCAAAGTTGTCTTGTCTTATCTTGTATTGATAAGTTGTCTTGTCTTGTCTTGACAAGTTGTCTTGTCTTGTCTTGTCTTTTCTTGTCTTGACAAATTGTCTTGTCTTGTCTTGACAAGTTGCCTTGTCTTGTGTTGACAAGTTCTCTTGTCTTGTCTTGACAAGTTGTTTTGTCTTGTCTTGAGAAGTTGTCTTGTCATGTCTTGACAAGTTGTCTTGTCTTGTCTTGACAAATTGTCTTGTCTTGACAAGTTGTCTTGTCTTGACAAATTGTCTTGTCTTGACAAGTTGTATTGTCTTGTCTTGACAAGTTGTCTAGTCTTGTCTTGAGAAGTTGTCTTGTCTTGTCTTGCAAAGTTGTCTTGTCTTGTCTTGCAAATTTGTCTTGTCTTGTATTGTCTTGACAAGTTGTCTTGTCTTATCTTGTTTTGACAAGTTGTCTTGTCTTGTCTTGTCTTGACAAGTTGTCTTGTCTTGTCTTGTCTTGTCTTGACAAGTTGTCTTGTCTTGTCTTGTCTTTTCTTGTCTTGACAAGTTGTCTTGTCTTGTGTTGACAAGTTGTCTTGTCTTGTGTTGACAAGTTCTATTGTCTTGTCTTGTCTTGACAAGTTGTCTTGTCTTATCTTGACAAAGTTGTCTTGTCTTGTCTTGACAAGTTGTCTTGTCTTGTCTTGACAAGTTGTCTTGTCTTGTCTTGACAAGTTGTCTTGTCTTGAAAAGTTGTCTTGTCTTGACAAGTTTTCTTGTCTTGACAATTTGTCTTGTCTTGTCTTGACAAGTTGTCTTGTCTTGTCTTGTCTTGACAAGTTGTCTTGTCTTGCCTTACCTTGACAAGTTGTCTTGTGTTGTCTTGTCTTGACAAGTTGTCTTGTCTTGTCTTGACAAGTTGTCTTGTCTTGTCTTGACAAGTTGTCTAGTCTTGTCTTGACAAGTTGTCTTGTCTTGTCTTGCAAAGTTGTCTTGTCTTGTCTTGTAAACTGGTCTTCTCTTGTCTTGTATTGACAAGTTGTCTTGTATTGACAAGTTGTCTTGTCTTGTCTTGGCAAGTTGTCTTGTCTTGACAATTTGTCTTGTCTTGACAAGTTGTCTTGTCTTGTCTTGACAAGTTGTCTTGACAAGTTGTCTTGTCTTGTCTTGACAAGATGTCTTGTCTTTTCTTGTCTTGAGAAGTTGTCTTGTCTTGTCTTGTCTTGACAAGTTGTCTTGTCTTGTCTTTCAAAGTTGTCTTGTCTTGTCTTGAAAAGTTGTCTTGTCCTGTCTTGTCTTGATAAGTTGTTTTGTGTTGTGTTGTCTTGTCTTGACAAGTTGTCTTGTCTTGACAAGTTGTCTTGTCTTGACAAGTTGTCTTGTCTTGACAAGTTGTCTTGTCTTGACAAGTTGTCTTATCTTGTCTTTTCTTGACAAGTTGTCTTGTCTTGTCTTGAAAAGTTGTCTGGTCTTGTCTTGTTTTGACAAGTTGTCTTGTCTTGTCTTGTCTTGACAAGTTGTCTTGTCTTGTCTTGTCTTGACAAGTTGTCTTGTCTTGTCTTGTCTTTTCTTGTGTTGACAAGTTGTCTTGTCTTGTGTTGACAAGTTGTCTTGTCTTGTCTTGTCTTGACAAGTTGTCTTGTCTTGTCTTGACAAGTTCCCTTGTCTTGTCTTGACAAGTTGTCTTGTCTTGTCTTGACAAGTTGTCTTGTCTTGACAAGTTGTCTTGTCTTGTCTTCACAAGTTGTCTTGTCTTGTCTTGCCTTACCTTGACAAGTTGTCTTGTGTTGTCTTGTCTTGACAAGTTGTCTTGTCTTGTCTTGACAAGTTGCCTTGTCTTGTGTTGACAAGTTCTCTTGTCTTGTCTTGACAAGTTGTTTTGTCTTGTCTTGAGAAGTTGTCTTGTCTTGTCTTGACAAGTTGTCTTGTCTTGTCTTGACAAATTGTCTTGTCTTGACAAGTTGTCTTGTCTTGACAAATTGTCTTGTCTTGACAAGTTGTATTGTCTTGTCTTGACAAGTTGTCTAGTCTTGTCTTGAGAAGTTGTCTTGTCTTGTCTTGCAAAGTTGTCTTGTCTTGTCTTGCAAATTTGTCTTGTCTTGTATTGTCTTGACAAGTTGTCTTGTCTTATCTTGTTTTGACAAGTTGTCTTGTCTTGTCTTGTCTTGTCTTGACAAGTTGTCTTGTCTTGTCTTGTCTTGTCTTGACAAGTTGTCTTGTCTTGTCTTGTCTTTTCTTGTCTTGACAAGTTGTCTTGTCTTGTGTTGACAAGTTGTCTTGTCTTGTGTTGACAAGTTCTATTGTCTTGTCTTGTCTTGACAAGTTGTCTTGTCTTATCTTGACAAAGTTGTCTTGTCTTGTCTTGACAAGTTGTCTTGTCTTGTCTTGACAAGTTGTCTTGTCTTGTCTTGACAAGTTGTCTTGTCTTGAAAAGTTGTCTTGTCTTGACAAGTTTTCTTGTCTTGACAATTTGTCTTGTCTTGTCTTGACAAGTTGTCTTGTCTTGTCTTGTCTTGACAAGTTGTCTTGTCTTGCCTTACCTTGACAAGTTGTCTTGTGTTGTCTTGTCTTGACAAGTTGTCTTGTCTTGTCTTGACAAGTTGTCTTGTCTTGTCTTGACAAGTTGTCTAGTCTTGTCTTGACAAGTTGTCTTGTCTTGTCTTGCAAAGTTGTCTTGTCTTGTCTTGTAAACTGGTCTTCTCTTGTCTTGTATTGACAAGTTGTCTTGTATTGACAAGTTGTCTTGTCTTGTCTTGGCAAGTTGTCTTGTCTTGACAATTTGTCTTGTCTTGACAAGTTGTCTTGTCTTGTCTTGACAAGTTGTCTTGACAAGTTGTCTTGTCTTGTCTTGACAAGATGTCTTGTCTTTTCTTGTCTTGAGAAGTTGTCTTGTCTTGTCTTGTCTTGACAAGTTGTCTTGTCTTGTCTTTCAAAGTTGTCTTGTCTTGTCTTGAAAAGTTGTCTTGTCCTGTCTTGTCTTGATAAGTTGTTTTGTGTTGTGTTGTCTTGTCTTGACAAGTTGTCTTGTCTTGACAAGTTGTCTTGTCTTGACAAGTTGTCTTGTCTTGACAAGTTGTCTTGTCTTGACAAGTTGTCTTATCTTGTCTTTTCTTGACAAGTTGTCTTGTCTTGTCTTGAAAAGTTGTCTGGTCTTGTCTTGTTTTGACAAGTTGTCTTGTCTTGTCTTGTCTTGACAAGTTGTCTTGTCTTGTCTTGTCTTGACAAGTTGTCTTGTCTTGTCTTGTCTTTTCTTGTGTTGACAAGTTGTCTTGTCTTGTGTTGACAAGTTGTCTTGTCTTGTGTTGACAAGTTGTCTTGTCTTGTCTTGTCTTGACAAGTTGTCTTGTCTTGTCTTGACAAGTTCCCTTGTCTTGTCTTGACAAGTTGTCTTGTCTTGTCTTGACAAGTTGTCTTGTCTTGACAAGTTGTCTTGTCTTGTCTTCACAAGTTGTCTTGTCTTGTCTTGCCTTACCTTGACAAGTTGTCTTGTGTTGTCTTGTCTTGACAAGTTGTCTTGTCTTAACCTGACAAGTTGTCTTGTCTTGACAAGTTGTCTAGTCTTGTCTTGACAAGTTGTCTGGTCTTGTCTTGCAAAGTTGTCTTGTCTTGTCTTGCAAAGTTGTCTTGTATTGTCTTGTATTGACAAGTTGTCTTGTCTTGTCTTGGCAAGTTGTCTTGTCTTGACAATTTGTCTTGTCTTGACAAGTTGTCTTGTCTTGACAAGTTGTCTTGTCTTGTCTTGACAAGTTGTCTTGTCTTGTCTTGTCTTGTCTTGACAAGTTGTCTTGTCTTGTCTTGTCATGACTAGTAGTCTTGTCTTGTCTTGCAAAGTTGTCTTGTCTTGTCTTGAAAAGTTGTCTTGTCCTGTCTTGTCTTGATAACTTGTCTTGTCTTGTCTTGTTTTGTCTTGACAAGTTGTCTTCTCTTGACAAGTTGTCTTGTCTTGACAAGTTGTCTTGTCTTGACAAGTTGTCTTGTCTTGTCTTGTCTTGACAAGTTGTCTTGTCTTGTCTTGTCTTGACAAGTTGTCTTGTCTTGTCTTGTTTTGACAAGTTGTCTTGTCTTGTCTTGTCTTGTCTTGACAAGTTGTCTTGTCTTGGCTTGTCTTGTCTTGACAAGTTGTCTTGTCTTGTCTTTTATTGTCTTGACAAGTTGTCTTGTCTTGTGTTGACAAGTTGTCTTGTCTTGTGTTGACAAGTTCTATTGTCTTGTCTTGTCTTGACAAGTTGTCTTGTCTTATCTTGACAAAGTTGTCATGTCTTGTCTTGACAAGTTCTCTTGTCTTGTCTTGTCTTGACAAGTTGTCTTGTCTTGACAAGTTGTCTTGTCCTGTCTTGTCTTGATATGTTGTTTTTTCTTGTCTTGTCTTGTCTTGTCTTGACAAGTTGTCTTGTCTTGTCTTGTCTTGACAAGTTGTCTTGTCTTGTGTTGACTTGACAATTTGTCTTGCTTTGTCTTGACAAGTTGTCTTATCTTGCCTTGTTTTGTCTAAACAAGTTATCTTGTCTTGTCTTGTCTTGTCTTGTCTTGACAAGACAAATCTTGTCTTGTCAACTTGTCTTGTCTTGACAAGTTGTCATGTCTTGTTTGCCTTGTCTTGACAATTTGTCTTGGCTTGTCTTGACAAGTTGTCTTATCTTGTCTTGTCTTGACAAGTTGTCTTGTCTTGTCTTGAATTGAAAATTTGTCATGCTTTGTCTTGACAAGTTGTCCTGTCTTGTCTTGTTTTGTCTTGACAAGTTATCTTGTCTTGTCTTAACAAGACAAATCTTGTCTTGACAAATTGTCTTGTCTTGTCTTGACAAGTTGTCTTGTCTTGACAAGTTGTCTTGTCTTGACAAGTTGTCTTGTCTTGACAAGTTGTCTTGTCTTGACAAGTTGTCTTGTCTTGACAAGTTGTCTTGTCTTGACAAGTTATCTTGTCTTGTCTTGACAAGTTGTATTGTCTTGTCTTACCTTATCTTGACAAGTTGTCTTGTCTTGTCTTCTCTTGACAAGTTGTCTTGTCTTGTCTTGACAAGTTGTCTTGTCTTGTCTTGACAAGTTGTCTTGTCTTGTCTTGACAAGTTGCCTTGTCTTGTCTTGCAAAGTTGTCTTGTCATATCTTGTATTGACAAGTTGTCTTGTCTTGTCTTGACAAGTTGTCTTGTCTTGTCTTGTCTTTTCTTGTCTTGACATGTTGTCTTGTCTTGTCTTGTCTTGACAAGTTGCCTTGTCTTGTGTTGACAAGTTCTCTTGTCTTGTCTTGACAAGTTGTTTTGTCTTGTCTTGAGAAGTTGTCTTGTCTTGTCTTGACAAGTTGTCTTGTCTTGTCTTGACAAATTGTCTTGTCTTGACAAGTTGTCTTGTCTTGACAAATTGTCTTGTCTTGACAAGTTGTATTGTCTTGTCTTGACAAGTTGTCTAGTCTTGTCTTGAGAAGTTGTCTTGTCTTGTCTTGCAAAGTTGTCTTGTCTTGTCTTGCAAAGTTGTCTTGTCTTGTATTGTCTTGACAAATTGTCTTGTCTTGTCTTGTTTTGACAAGTTGTCTTGTCTTGTCTTGTCTTGTCTTGACAAGTTGTCTTGTCTTGTCTTGTCTTGTCTTGACAAGTTGTCTTGTCTTGTCTTGTCTTTTCTTGTCTTGTCTTTTCTTGTCTTGACAAGTTGTCTTGTCTTGTCTTGACAAGTTGTCTTGTCTTGTGTGTTGACAAGTTCTATTGTCTTGTCTTGTCTTGACAAGTTGTCTTGTCTTATCTTGACAAAGTTGTCTTGTCTTGTCTTGACAAGTTGTCTTGTCTTGTCTTGACAAGTTGTCTTGTCTTGTCTTGTCTTGTCTTGTCTTGACAAGTTGTCTTGTCTTGACAAGTTTTCTTGTCTTGAGAAGTTGTCTTGTCTTGTCTTGACAAGTTGTCTTGTCTTGTCTTGTCTTGTCTTGACAAGTTGTCTTGTCTTGCCTTACCTTGACAAGTTGTCTTGTGTTGTCTTGTCTTGACAAGTTGTCTTGTCTTGTCTTGGCAAGTTGTCTTGTCTTGTCTTGACAAGTTGTCTAGTCTTGTCTTGACAAGTTGTCTTGTCTTGTCTTGCAAAGTTGTCTTGTCTTGTCTTGCAAACTGGTCTTGTCTTGTCTTGTATTGACAAGTTGTCTTGTCTTGTCTTGGCAAGTTGTCTTGTCTTGACAATTTGTCTTGTCTTGACAAGTTGTCTTGTCTTGTCTTGACAAGTTGTCTTGACAAGTTGTCTTGTCTTGTCTTGACAAGATGTCTTGTCTTTTCTTGTCTTGAGAAGTTGTCTTGTCTTGTCTTGTCTTGACAAGTTGTCTTGTCTTGTCTTTCAAAGTTGTCTTGTCTTGTCTTGAAAAGTTGTCTTGTCCTGTCTTGTCTTGATAAGTTGTTTTGTGTTGTGTTGTGTTGTGTTGTCTTGTCTTGACAAGTTGTCTTGTCTTGACAAGTTGTCTTGTCTTGACAAGTTGTCTTATCTTGTCTTGTCTTGACAAGTTGTCTTGTCTTGTCTTGACAAGTTGTCTGGTCTTGTCTTGTTTTGACAAGTTGTCTTGTCTTGTCTTGTCTTGTCTTGACAAGTTGTCTTGTCTTGTCTTGACAAGTTGTCTTGTCTTGTCTTGTCTTTTCTTGTCTTGACAAGTTGTCTTGTCTTGTGTTGACAAGTTGTCTTGTCTTGTGTTGACAAGTTGTCTTGTCTTGTCTTGTCTTGACAAGTTGTCTTGTCTTGTCTTGACAAGTTCTCTTGTCTTGTCTTGACAAGTTGTCTTGTCTTGTCTTGACAAGTTGTCTTGTCTTGACAAGTTGTCTTGTCTTGAAAAGTTGTCTTGTCTTGACAAGTTGTCTTGTCTTGTCTTGACAAGTTGTCTTGTCTTGCCTTGACTTGTCTTCACAAGTTGTCTTGTCTTGTCTTGTCTTGACAAGTTGTCCTGTGTTGTCTTGTCTTGGCAAGTTGTCTTGTCTTGAAAAGTTGTCTTGTCTTGTTTTGACAAGTTCTCTAGTCTTGTCTTGACAAGTTGTCTTGTCTTGTCTTGCAAAGTTGTCTTGTCTTGTCTTGCAAAGTTGTCTTGTCTTGTCTTGTATTGACAAGTTGTCTTGTCTTGTCTTGACAAGTTGTCTTGTCTTGACAATTTGTCTTGTCTTGACAAGTTGTCTTGTCTTGACAAGTTGTCTTGTCTTGACAAGTTGTCTTGTCTTGTCTTGTCTTGACAAGTTGTCTTGTCTTGTCTTGTCTTGACAAGTTGTCTTGTCTTGTCTTGCAAAGTTGTCTTGTCTTGTCTTGCAAAGTTGTCTTGTCTTGTCTTGTCTTGATAAGTTGTCTTGTCTTGTCTTGTCTTGTTTTGTCTTGACAAGTTGTCTTGTCTTGACAAGTTGTCTTGTCTTGACAAGTTGTCTTGTCTTGACAAGTTGTCTTGTCTTGACAAGTTGTCTTGTCTTGTCTTGACAAGTTGTCTTGTCTTGACAAGTTGTCTTATCTTGTTTTGTCTTGACAAGTTGTCTTGTCTTGTCTTGTCTTGACAAGTTGTCTTGTCTTGTCTTGACAAGTTGTCTTGTCTTGTCTTGTCTTGACAAGTTGTCTTGTCTTGTCTTGTCTTGACAAGTTGTCTTGACTTGTCTTTTCTTGTCTTGACAAGTTGTCTTGTCTTGTGTTGACAAGTTCTCTTGTCTTGTCTTGTCTTGACAAGTTGTCTTGTCTTGTCTTGACAAGTTGTCTTGTATTGTCTTGACAAGTTGTCTTGTCTTGTCTTGACAAGTTGTCTTGTCTTGAAAAGTTGTCTTGTCTTGACAAGTTGTATTGTCTTGACAAGTTGTCTTGTCTTGTGTTGACAAATTGTCTAGTCTTGATAATTTGTCTTGTCTTGTCTTGACAAGTTGTCTTGTCTTGTCTTGACAAGTTGTCTAGTCTTGTCTTGACAAGTTGTCTTGTCTTGTCTTGACAAGTTGTCTTGTCTTGTCTTGCAAAGTTGTCTTGTTTTGTTTTGTCTTGTATTGACAAGTCATCTTGTCTTGTCTTGACAAGTTGTCTTGTCTTGTCTTGTCTTGACAAGTTGTCTTGTCTTGTCTTGTCTTGACAAGTTGTCTTGTCTTGTCTTGTCTTGTCTTGTCTTGACAAGTTGTCTTGTCTTGTCTTGTCTTGACAAGTTGTCTTGTCTTGTCTTGTCTTTTCTTGTCTTGACAAGTTGTCTTGTCTTGTCTTGACAAGTTGTCTTGTCTTGTGTTGACAAGTTGTCTTGTCTTGTCTTGTCTTGAGAAGTTCTCTTGTCTTGTCTTGACAAGTTATCTTGTCTTGTCTTGACAAGTTGTCTTGTCTTGTCTTGACAAGTTGTCTTATCTTGTCTTGTCTTGACAAGTTGTCTTGTCTTGCCTTGTCTTGACAAGTTGTCTTCTCTTGTCTTGTCTTGATAAGTTGTCTTGTTTTGTCTTGTCTTGTCTTGCCTTGACAAGTTGTCTTGTCTTTTCTTGTGTTGACAAGTTGTCTTGTCTTGTCTTGACAAGTTGTATTGTCTTGTGTTGACAAGTTCTCTTGTCTTGTCTTGTCTTGACAAGTTGTCTTGTCTTGTCTTGCAAAGTTGTCTTGTCTTGTCTTGCAAAGTTGTCTTTCTTGTCTTGTATGGACAAGTTGTCTTGTCTTGTATTGACAAGTTGTCTTGTCTTGACAAGTTGTCTTGTCTTGACAAGTTGTCTTGTCTTGACAAGTTGTCTTGTCTTGACAAGTTGTCTTGTCTTGACAAGTTGTCTTGTATGGACAAGTTGTCTTGTCTTGTATTGACAAGTTGTCTTGTCTTGACAATTTGTCTTATCTTGACAAGTTGTCTTGTCTTGTCTTGTCTTGACAAGTTGTATTGTCTTGTCTTGACAAGTTGTCTTCTCTTGTCTTGTCTTGATAAGTTGTATTGTCTTGTCTTGTCTTGTCTTGCCTTGACAAGTTGTCTTGTCTTGTCTTGACAAGTTGTCTTGTCTTGTGTTGACAAGTTCTTTTGTCTTGTCTTGTCTTGACAAGTTGTCTTGTCTTGTCTTGACAAGTTGTCTTGTCTTGACAAGTTGTCTTATCTTGTCTTGTCTTGACAAGTTGTCTTCTCTTGTATTGTCTTGACAAGTTGTCTTGTCTTGTCTTGTCTTGTCTTGACAAGTTGTCTTGTCTTGTCTTTTATTGTCTTGACAAGTTGTCTTGTCTTGTCTTGACAAGTTGTCTTGTCTTGTCTTGACAAGATATCTTGTCTTCTGTTGACAAGTTCTCTTGTCTTGTCTTGTCTTGGCAAGTTGTCTTGTCTTGTCTTGACAAGTTGTCTTGTCTTGACTTGATAAGTTGTCTTGTCTTGTCTTGACCAGTTGTCTTGTCTTGCCTTGACAAGTTGTCTTGTCTTGACAAGTTGTCTTGTCTTGACAAGTTGTCTTGTCTTGTCTTGCCTTATTTTGACAAGTTGTCTTGTCTTTACTTGTCTTGACAAGTTGTCTTGTCTTGTCTTGACAAGTTGTTTTGTCTTGTGTTGACAAATTGTCTAGTCTTGACAAGTTGTCTTGTCTTGTCTTGCAAAGTTGTCTTGTCTTGTCTTGCAAAGTTGTCTTGTCTTGTCTTTTATTGACAAGTTGTCTTGTCTTGTCTTGGCAAGTTGTCTTGTATTGACAATTTGTCTTGTCTTGACAAGTTGTCTGGTCTTGTCTTGACAAGTTGTCTTGTCTTGTCTTGACAAGTTGTCTTGTCTTGTCTTGTCTTGACAAGTTGTCTTGTCTTGTCTTGACAAGTTGTCTTGACAAGTTGTCTTGTCTTGTCTTGACAAGATGTCTTGTCTTTTCTTTTCTTGAGAAGTTGTCTTGTCTTGTCTTGTCTTGACAAGTTGTCTTGTCTTGTCTTGACAAGTTGTCTTGTCTTGTCTTGAAAAGTTGTCTTGTCCTGTCTTGTCTTGATAAGTTGTTTTGTGTTGTGTTGTGTTGTCTTGTCTTGACAAGTTGTCTTGTCTTGACAAGTTGTCTTGTCTTGACAAGTTGTCTTATCTTGTCTTGTCTTGACAAGTTGTCTTGTCTTGTCTTGACAAGTTGTCTTGTCTTGTCTTGTCTTTTCTTGTCTTGACAAGTTGTCTTGTCTTGTGTTGACAAGTTGTCTTGTCTTGTGTTGATAAGTTGTCTTGTCTTGTCTTGTCTTGACAAGTTGTCTTGTCTTGTCTTGACAAGTTGTCTTGTCTTGTCTTGACAAGTTCCCTTGTCTTGTCTTGACAAGTTGTCTTGTCTTGTCTTGACAAGTTGTCTTGTCTTGACAAGTTGTCTTGTCTTGACAAGTTGTCTTGTCTTGACAAGTTGTCTTGTCTTGTCTTGACAAGTTGTCTTGTCTTGCCTTGCCTTGTCTTCACAAGTTGTCTTGTCTTGTCTTGCCTTACCTTGACAAGTTGTCTTGTGTTGTCTTGTCTTGACAAGTTGTCTTGTCTTGTCCTGACAAGTTGTCTTGTCTTGTCTTGACAAGTTGTCTAGTCTTGTCTTGACAAGTTGTCTGGTCTTGTCTTGCAAAGTTGTCTTGTCTTGTCTTGCAAAGTTGTCTTGTCTTGTCTTGTATTGACAAGTTGTCTTGTCTTGTCTTGGCAAGTTGTCTTGTCTTGACAATTTGTCTTGTCTTGACAAGTTGTCTTGTCTTGACAAGTTGTCTTGTCTTGTCTTGACAAGTTGTCTTGTCTTGTCTTGTCTTGTCAAGTTGTCTTGTCTTGTCTTGTCTTGACAAGTTGTCTTGTCTTGTCAAGTTGTCTTGTCTTGTCAAGTTGTCATGTCTTGTCTTGACCAGTTGTCTTGTCTTGTCTTGTCTTGTTTTGTCTTGACAAGTTGTCTTGTCTTGACAAGTTGTCTTGTCTTGACAAGTTGTCTTGTCTTGACAAGTTGTCTTGTCTTGACAAGTTGTCTTGTCTTGACAAGTTGTCTTGTCTTGACAAGTTGTCTTGTCTTGTCTTGACAAGTTGTCTTGTCTTGACAAGTTGTCTTATCTTGTTTTGTCTTGACAAGTTGTCTTGTCTTGTCTTGTCTTGACAAGTTGTCTTGTCTTGTCTTGACAAGTTGTCTTGTCTTGTCTTGTCTTGACAAGTTGTCTTGTCTTGTCTTGTCTTGACAAGTTGTCTTGACTTGTCTTTTCTTGTCTTGACAAGTTGTCTTGTCTTGTGTTGACAAGTTCTCTTGTCTTGTCTTGTCTTGACAAGTTGTCTTGTCTTGTCTTGACAAGTTGTCTTGTCTTGTCTTGACAAGTTGTCTTGTCTTGTCTTGACAAGTTGTCTTGTCTTGAAAAGTTGTCTTGTCTTGACAAGTTGTCTTGTCTTGACAAGTTGTATTGTCTTGACAAGTTGTCTTGTCTTGTGTTGACAAATTGTCTAGTCTTGATAATTTGTCTTGTCTTGTCTTGACAAGTTGTCTTGTCTTGTCTTGACAAGTTGTCTAGTCTTGTCTTGACAAGTTGTCTTGTCTTGTCTTGACAAGTTGTCTTGTCTTGTCTTGCAAAGTTGTCTTGTTTTGTCTTGTATTGACAAGTCATCTTGTCTTGTCTTGACAAGTTGTCTTGACTTGTCTTGTCTTGACAAGTTGTCTTGTCTTGTCTTGTCTTGACAAGTTGTCTTGTCTTGTCTTGTCTTGTCTTGTCTTGACAAGTTGTCTTGTCTTGTCTTGTCTTGACAAGTTGTCTTGTCTTGTCTTGTCTTTTCTTGTCTTGACAAGTTGTCTTGTCTTGTCTTGACAAGTTGTCTTGTCTTGTGTTGACAAGTTGTCTTGTCTTGTCTTGTCTTGAGAAGTTCTCTTGTCTTGTCTTGACAAGTTATCTTGTCTTGTCTTGACAAGTTGTCTTGTCTTGTCTTGACAAGTTGCCTTATCTTGTCTTGACAAGTTGTCTTCTCTTGACAAGTTGTCTTGTCTTATCTTGTCTTGACAAGATGTCTTGTCTTGTATTGTCTTGACAAGTTGTCTTGTCTTGTCTTGACTTGCCTTATCTTGACAAGTTGTCTTGTCTTGTCTTGTCTTGACAAGTTGTCTTGTCTTGTCTTGAAAAGTTGTCTTGTCTTGTCTTGACAAGTTGTCTTGTCTTGTCTTGTCTTGACAAGTTGTCTTGTCTTGTCTTGCAAAGTTGTCTCGTCTTGTCTTGCAAAGTTGACTTGTCTTGTCTTGAAAAGTTGTCTTGTCCTGTCCTGTCTTGACAAGTTGTCTTGTCTTGACAAGTTGTCTTGTCTTGACAAGTTGTCTTGTCTTGACAAGTTGTCTTGTCTTGACAAGTTGTCTTGTCTGGACAAGTTGTCTTGTCTTGACAAGTAGTCTTGTCTTGACAAGTTGTCTTGTCTTGACAATTTGTCTTGTCTTGACAAGTTGTCTTATCTTGTCTTGTCTTGACAAGTTGTCTTGTCTTGTCCTGACAAGTTGTCTTCTCTTGTCTTGTCTTGATAAGTTGTATTGTCTTGTCTTGTCTTGTCTTGCCTTGACAAGTTGTCTTGTCTTGTCTTGACAAGTTGTCTTGTCTTGTGTTGACAAGTTCTTTTGTCTTGTCTTGTCTTGACAAGTTGTCTTGTCTTGTCTTGACAAGTTGTCTTGTCTTGACAAGTTGTCTTATCTTGTCTTGTCTTGACAAGTTGTCTTCTCTTGTATTGTCTTGACAAGTTGTCTTGTCTTGTCTTGTCTTGTCTTGTCTTGTCTTGACAAGTTGTCTTGTCTTGTCTTGTCTTGTCTTTTCTTGTCTTGACAAGTTGTCTTGTCTTGTCTTGACAAGTTGTCTTGTCTTGTCTTGACAAGATGTCTTGTCTTCTGTTGACAAGTTCTCTTGTCTTGTCTTGTCTTGGCAAGTTGTCTTGTCTTGTCTTGACAAGTTGTCTTGTCTTGACTTGACAAGTTGTCTTGTCTTGTCTTGACCAGTTGTCTTGTCTTGCCTTGACAAGTTGTCTTGTCTTGACAAGTTGTCTTGTCTTGACAAGTTGTCTTGTCTTGTCTTGCCTTATTTTGACAAGTTTTCTTGTCTTTACTTGTCTTGACAAGTTGTCTTGTCTTGTCTTGACAAGTTGTTTTGTCTTGTGTTGACAAATTGTCTAGTCTTGACAAGTTGTCTTGTCTTGTCTTGCAAAGTTGTCTTGTCTTGTCTTGTATTGACAAGTTGTCTTGTCTTGTCTTGACAAGTTGTCTTGTCTTGACAATTTGTCTAGTCTTGACAAGTTGTCTTGTCTTGTCCTGACAAGTTGTCTTGTCTTGTCTCGTATTGACAAGTTGTCTTGTCTTGTCTTGACAAGTTGTCTTGTCTTGACAATTTGTCTTGTATTGACAAGTTGTCTTGTCTTGTCTTTACAAGTTGTCTAGTCTTGTCTTGTCTTGTCTTTTCTTGTCTTGACAAGTTGTCTTGTCTTGTCTTGCCTTGACAAGTTGTCTTGTCTTGTTTGGCCTTATCTTGACAAGTTCTCTTGTCTTTGTCTTGACAAGTTGTCTTGTCTTGTCTTGACAAGTTGTCTAGTCTTGTCTTGACAAGTTGTCTTGTCTTGTCTTGACAAGTTGTCTTGTCTTGTCTTGCAAAGTTGTCTTGTCTTGTCTTGTATTGACAAGTCATCTTGTCTTGTCTTGACAAGTTGTCTTGACTTGTCTTGTCTTGACAAGTTGTCTTGTCTTGTCTTGACAAGTTGTCTTGTCTTGTCTTGTCTTGTCTTGTCTTGTCTTGACAAATTGTCTTGTCTTGTCTTGTCTTGACAAGTTGTCTTGTCTTGTCTTGTCTTTTCTTGTCTTGACAAGTTGTCTTGTCTTGTCTTGACAAGTTGTCTTGTCTTGTGTTGACAAGTTCTCTTGTCTTGTCTTGTCTTGAGAAGTTCTCTTGTCTTGTCTTGACAAGTTATCTTGTCTTGTCTTGACAAGTTGTCTTGTCTTGTCTTGACAAGTTGCCTTATCTTGTCTTGACAAGTTGTCTTCTCTTGACAAGTTGTCTTGTCTTATCTTGTCTTGACAAGATGTCTTGTCTTGTATTGTCTTGACAAGTTGTCTTGTCTTGTCTTGTCTTGCCTTATCTTGACAAGTTGTCTTGTCTTGTCTTGACAAGTTGTCTTGTCTTGTCTTGAAAAGTTGTCTTGTCTTGTCTTGACAAGTTGTCTTGTCTTGTCTTGTCTTGACAAGTTGTCTTGTCTTGTCTTGCAAAGTTGTCTCGTCTTGTCTTGCAAAGTTTTCTTGTCTTGTCTTGAAAAGTTGTCTTGTCCTGTCCTGTCTTGACAAGTTGTCTTGTCTTGACAAGTTGTCTTGTCTTGACAAGTTGTCTTGTCTGGACAAGTTGTCTTATCTTGACAAGTAGTCTTGTCTTGACAAGTTGTCTTGTCTTGACAAGTTGTCTTGTCTTGACAAGTTGTCTTATCTTGTCTTGTCTTGACAAGTTGTCTTGTCTTGTCCTGACAAGTTGTCTTCTCTTGTCTTGTCTTGATAAGTTGTATTGTCTTGTCTTGTCTTGTCTTGCCTTGACAAGTTGTCTTGTCTTGTCTTGACAAGTTGTCTTGTCTTGTGTTGACAAGTTCTTTTGTCTTGTCTTGTCTTGACAAGTTGTCTTGTCTTGTCTTGACAAGTTGTCTTGTCTTGACAAGTTGTCTTATCTTGTCTTGTCTTGACAAGTTGTCTTCTCTTGTCTTGTCTTGACAAGTTGTCTTGTCTTGTCTTGTCTTGTCTTTTCTTGTCTTGACAAGTTGTCTTATCTTGTCTTGACAAGTTGTCTTGTCTTGTCTTGACAAGATGTCTTGTCTTCTGTTGACAAGTTCTCTTGTCTTGTCTTGTCTTGACAAGTTGTCTTGTCTTGTCTTGACAAGTTGTCTTGTCTTGACTTGACAAGTTGTCTTGTCTTGTCTTGACCAGTTGTCTTGTCTTGCCTTGACAAGTTGTCTTGTCTTGACAAGTTGTCTTGTCTTGACAAGTTGTCTTGTCTTGACAAGTTATCTTGTCTTGTCTTGACAAGTTGTATTGTCTTGTCTTACCTTATCTTGACAAGTTGTCTTGTCTTGTCTTCTCTTGACAAGTTGTCTTGTCTTGTCTTGACAAGTTGTCTTGTCTTGTCTTGACAAGTTGTCTTGTTTTGTCTTGACAAGTTGTCTTGTCTTGTCTTTTCTTGTCTTGACAAGTTGTCTTGTCTTGTCTTGACAAGTTGTCTTGTCTTGTCTTGACAAGTTGTCTTGTCTTGTCTTGACAAGTTGTCTTGTCTTGTCTTGACAAGTTGTCTTGTCTTGTCTTGACAAGTTGTCTTGTCTTGTCTTGACAAGTTGCCTTATCTTGTCTTGACAAGTTGTCTTCTCTTGACAAGTTGTCTTGTCTTATCTTGTCTTGACAAGATGTCTTGTCTTGTATTGTCTTGACAAGTTGTCTTGTCTTGTCTTGACTTGCCTTATCTTGACAAGTTGTCTTGTCTTGTCTTGTCTTGACAAGTTGTCTTGTCTTGTCTTGAAAAGTTGTCTTGTCTTGTCTTGACAAGTTGTCTTGTCTTGTCTTGTCTTGACAAGTTGTCTTGTCTTGTCTTGCAAAGTTGTCTCGTCTTGTCTTGCAAAGTTGTCTTGTCTTGTCTTGAAAAGTTGTCTTGTCCTGTCCTGTCTTGACAAGTTGTCTTGTCTTGACAAGTTGTCTTGTCTTGACAAGTTGTCTTGTCTTGACAAGTTGTCTTGTCTTGACAAGTTGTCTTGTCTGGACAAGTTGTCTTGTCTTGACAAGTAGTCTTGTCTTGACAAGTTGTCTTGTCTTGACAATTTGTCTTGTCTTGACAAGTTGTCTTATCTTGTCTTGTCTTGACAAGTTGTCTTGTCTTGTCCTGACAAGTTGTCTTCTCTTGTCTTGTCTTGATAAGTTGTATTGTCTTGTCTTGTCTTGTCTTGCCTTGACAAGTTGTCTTGTCTTGTCTTGACAAGTTGTCTTGTCTTGTGTTGACAAGTTCTTTTGTCTTGTCTTGTCTTGACAAGTTGTCTTGTCTTGTCTTGACAAGTTGTCTTGTCTTGACAAGTTGTCTTATCTTGTCTTGTCTTGACAAATTGTCTTCTCTTGTATTGTCTTGACAAGTTGTCTTGTCTTGTCTTGTCTTGTCTTGTCTTGTCTTGTCTTGTCTTGACAAGTTGTCTTGTCTTGTCTTGTCTTGTCTTTTCTTGTCTTGACAAGTTGTCTTGTCTTGTCTTGACAAGTTGTCTTGTCTTGTCTTGACAAGATGTCTTGTCTTCTGTTGACAAGTTCTCTTGTCTTGTCTTGTCTTGGCAAGTTGTCTTGTCTTGTCTTGACAAGTTGTCTTGTCTTGACTTGACAAGTTGTCTTGTCTTGTCTTGACCAGTTGTCTTGTCTTGCCTTGACAAGTTGTCTTGTCTTGACAAGTTGTCTTGTCTTGACAAGTTGTCTTGTCTTGTCTTGCCTTATTTTGACAAGTTGTCTTGTCTTTACTTGTCTTGACAAGTTGTCTTGTCTTGTCTTGACAAGTTGTTTTGTCTTGTGTTGACAAATTGTCTAGTCTTGATAAGTTGTCTTGTCTTGTCTTGCAAAGTTGTCTTGTCTTGTCTTGCAAAGTTGTCTTGTCTTGTCTTTTATTGACAAGTTGTCTTGTCTTGTCTTGGCAAGTTGTCTTGTATTGACAATTTGTCTTGTCTTGACAAGTTGTCTGGTCTTGTCTTGACAAGTTGTCTTGTCTTGTCTTGACAAGTTGTCTTGTCTTGTCTTGTCTTGACAAGTTGTCTTGTCTTGTCTTGTCTTGCAAAGTTGTCTTGTCTTGTCTTGTCTTGTCTTGAAAAGTTGTCTTGTCCTGTCTTGTCTTGATAAGTTGTCTTGTGTTGTCTTGTCTTGTATTGACAAGTTGTCTTGTCTTGACAAGTTGTCTTGTCTTGTCTTGACAAGTTGTCTTGTCTTGACAAGTTGTCTTATCTTGTCTTGTCTTGACAAGTTGTCTTGTCTTGTGTTGTCTTGACAAGTTGTCTTGTCTTGTCTTGACAAGTTGTCTTGTCTTGTCTCGTATTGACAAGTTGTCTTGTCTTGTCTTGACAAGTTGTCTTGTCTTGACAATTTGTCTTGTATTGACAAGTTGTCTTGTCTTGTCTTTACAAGTTGTCTTGTCTTGTCTTTTCTTGTCTTGACAAGTTGTCTTGTCTTGTCTTGCCTTGACAAGTTGTCTTGTCTTGTTTTGCCTTATCTTGACAAGTTCTCTTGTCTTGTCTTGTCTTGACAAGTTGTCTTGTCTTGTCTTGACAAGTTGTCTTGTCGTTTCTTGACAAGATGTCTTGTCTTCTGTTGACAAGTTCTCTTGTCTTGTCTTGTCTTGGCAAGTTGTCTTGTCTTGTCTTGACAAGTTGTCTTGTCTTGACTTGACAAGTTGTCTTGTCTTGTCTTGACCAGTTGTCTTGTCTTGCCTTGACAAGTTGTCTTGTCTTGACAAGTTGTCTTGTCTTGACAAGTTGTCTTGTCTTGTCTTGCCTTATTTTGACAAGTTGTCTTGTCTTTACTTGTCTTGACAAGTTGTCTTGTCTTGTCTTGACAAGTTGTTTTGTCTTGTGTTGACAAATTGTCTAGTCTTGATAAGTTGTCTTGTCTTGTCTTGCAAAGTTGTCTTGTCTTGTCTTGCAAAGTTGTCTTGTCTTGTCTTTTATTGACAAGTTGTCTTGTCTTGTCTTGGCAAGTTGTCTTGTATTGACAATTTGTCTTGTCTTGACAAGTTGTCTGGTCTTGTCTTGACAAGTTGTCTTGTCTTGTCTTGACAAGTTGTCTTGTCTTGTCTTGTCTTGACAAGTTGTCTTGTCTTGTCTTGTCTTGCAAAGTTGTCTTGTCTTGTCTTGTCTTGTCTTGAAAAGTTGTCTTGTCCTGTCTTGTCTTGATAAGTTGTCTTGTGTTGTCTTGTCTTGTATTGACAAGTTGTCTTGTCTTGACAAGTTGTCTTGTCTTGTCTTGACAAGTTGTCTTGTCTTGACAAGTTGTCTTATCTTGTCTTGTCTTGACAAGTTGTCTTGTCTTGTGTTGTCTTGACAAGTTGTCTTGTCTTGTCTTGACAAGTTGTCTTGTCTTGTCTCGTATTGACAAGTTGTCTTGTCTTGTCTTGACAAGTTGTCTTGTCTTGACAATTTGTCTTGTATTGACAAGTTGTCTTGTCTTGTCTTTACAAGTTGTCTTGTCTTGTCTTTTCTTGTCTTGACAAGTTGTCTTGTCTTGTCTTGCCTTGACAAGTTGTCTTGTCTTGTTTTGCCTTATCTTGACAAGTTCTCTTGTCTTGTCTTGTCTTGACAAGTTGTCTTGTCTTGTCTTGACAAGTTGTCTAGTCTTGTCTTGAGAAGTTGTCTTGTCTTGTCTTGCAAAGTTGTCTTGTCTTGTCTTGCAAAGTTGTCTTGTCTTGTCTTGTATTGACAAGTTGTCTTGTCTTGTCTTGACAAGTTGTCTTGTCTTGACAATTTGTCTAGTCTTGACAAGTTGTCTTGTCTTGTCCTGACAAGTTGTCTTGTCTTGTCTCGTATTGACAAGTTGTCTTGTCTTGTCTTGACAAGTTGTCTTGTCTTGACAATTTGTCTTGTATTGACAAGTTGTCTTGTCTTGTCTTTACAAGTTGTCTAGTCTTGTCTTGTCTTGTCTTGTCTTGTCTTTTCTTGTCTTGACAAGTTGTCTTGTCTTGTCTTGCCTTGACAAGTTGTCTTGTCTTGTTTTGCCTTATCTTGACAAGTTCTCTTTTCTTGTCTTGACAAGTTGTCTTGTCTTGTCTTGACAAGTTGTCTAGTCTTGTCTTGACAAGTTGTCTTGTCTTGTCTTGACAAGTTGTCTTGTCTTGTCTTGCAAAGTTGTCTTGTCTTGTCTTGTATTGACAAGTCATCTTGTCTTGTCTTGACAAGTTGTCTTGACTTGTCTTGTCTTGACAAGTTGTCTTGTCTTGTCTTGACAAGTTGTCTTGTCTTGTCTTGTCTTGTCTTGTCTTGTCTTGTCTTGACAAATTGTCTTGTCTTGTCTTGTCTTGACAAGTTGTCTTGTCTTGTCTTGTCTTTTCTTGTCTTGACAAGTTGTCTTGTCTTGTCTTGACAAGTTGTCTTGTCTTGTGTTGACAAGTTCTCTTGTCTTGTCTTGTCTTGAGAAGTTCTCTTGTCTTGTCTTGACAAGTTATCTTGTCTTGTCTTGACAAGTTGTCTTGTCTTGTCTTGACAAGTTGCCTTATCTTGTCTTGACAAGTTGTCTTCTCTTGACAAGTTGTCTTGTCTTATCTTGTCTTGACAAGATGTCTTGTCTTGTATTGTCTTGACAAGTTGTCTTGTCTTGTCTTGTCTTGCCTTATCTTGACAAGTTGTCTTGTCTTGTCTTGACAAGTTGTCTTGTCTTGTCTTGAAAAGTTGTCTTGTCTTGTCTTGACAAGTTGTCTTGTCTTGTCTTGTCTTGACAAGTTGTCTTGTCTTGTCTTGCAAAGTTGTCTCGTCTTGTCTTGCAAAGTTTTCTTGTCTTGTCTTGAAAAGTTGTCTTGTCCTGTCCTGTCTTGACAAGTTGTCTTGTCTTGACAAGTTGTCTTGTCTTGACAAGTTGTCTTGTCTTGAGAAGTTGTCTTGTCTGGACAAGTTGTCTTGTCTTGACAAGTAGTCTTGTCTTGACAAGTTGTCTTGTCTTGACAAGTTGTCTTGTCTTGACAAGTTGTCTTATCTTGTCTTGTCTTGACAAGTTGTCTTGTCTTGTCCTGACAAGTTGTCTTCTCTTGTCTTGTCTTGATAAGTTGTATTGTCTGGTCTTGTCTTGTCTTGCCTTGACAAGTTGTCTTGTCTTGTCTTGACAAGTTGTCTTGTCTTGTGTTGACAAGTTCTTTTGTCTTGTCTTGTCTTGACAAGTTGTCTTGTCTTGTCTTGACAAGTTGTCTTGTCTTGACAAGTTGTCTTATCTTGTCTTGTCTTGACAAGTTGTCTTCTCTTGTCTTGTCTTGACAAGTTGTCTTGTCTTGTCTTGTCTTGTCTTTTCTTGTCTTGACAAGTTGTCTTATCTTGTCTTGACAAGTTGTCTTGTCTTGTCTTGACAAGATGTCTTGTCTTCTGTTGACAAGTTCTCTTGTCTTGTCTTGTCTTGACAAGTTGTCTTGTCTTGTCTTGACAAGTTGTCTTGTCTTGACTTGACAAGTTGTCTTGTCTTGTCTTGACCAGTTGTCTTGTCTTGCCTTGACAAGTTGTCTTGTCTTGACAAGTTGTCTTGTCTTGACAAGTTGTCTTGTCTTGTCTTGCCTTATTTTGACAAGTTGTCTTGTCTTTACTTGTCTTGACAAGTTGTCTTGTCTTGTCTTGACAAGTTGTTTTGTCTTGTGTTGACAAATTGTCTAGTCTTGACAAGTTGTCTTGTCTTGTCTTGCAAAGTTGTCTTGTCTTGTCTTGCAAAGTTGTCTTGTCTTGTCTTTTATTGACAAGTTGTCTTGTCTTGTCTTGGCAAGTTGTCTTGTATTGACAATTTGTCTTGTCTTGACAAGTTGTCTGGTCTTGTCTTGACAAGTTGTCTTGTCTTGTCTTGTCTTGACAAGTTGTCTTGTCTTGTCTTGTCTTGACAAGTTGTCTTGTCTTGTCTTGTCTTGTCTTGCAAAGTTGTCTTGTCTTGTCTTGTCTTGAAAAGTTGTCTTGTCCTGTCTTGTCTTGATAAGTTGTCTTGTGTTGTGTTGTCTTGTATTGACAAGTTGTCTTGTCTTGACAAGTTGTCTTGTCTTGCCTTGACAAGTTGTCTTGTCTTGACAAGTTGTCTTATCTTGTCTTGTCTTGACAAGTTGTCTTGTCTTGTCTTGCCTTGACAAGTTGTCTTGTCTTGTTTTGCCTTATCTTGACAAGTTCTCTTGTCTTGTCTTGTCTTGACAAGTTGTCTTGTCTTGACAAGTTGTCTTGTCTTGTCTTGACAAGTTGTCTAGTCTTGTCTTGAGAAGTTGTCTTGTCTTGTCTTGCAAAGTTGTCTTGTCTTGTCTTGCAAAGTTGTCTTGTCTTGTCTTGTATTGACAAGTTGTCTTGTCTTGTCTTGACAAGTTGTCTTGTCTTGACAATTTGTCTAGTCTTGACAAGTTGTCTTGTCTTGTCCTGACAAGTTGTCTTGTCTTGTCTTGTCTTGTCTTTTCTTGAAAAGTTGTCTTGTCTTGTCTTGTCTTGTCTTGACAAGTTGTCTTGTCTTGTCTTGTCTTTTCTTTTCTTGACAAGTTGTCTTGTCTTGTCTTGACAAGTTGTCTTGTCTTGTGTTGACAAGTTCTCTTGTCTTGTCTTGTCTTGACAAGTTGTCTTGGCTTGTCTTGACAAGTTGTCTTGTCTTGTCTTGACAAGTTGTGTTGTCTTGTCTTGACAAGTTGTCTTGTCTTCTCTTGACAAGTTGTCTTGTCTTGACAAGTTGTCTTGTCTTGTCTTGACAAGTTGTCTTGTCTTGTCTTGTCTTGGCAAGTTGTCTTGTCTTGTCTTGCCTTATCTTGACAAGTTGTATTGTCTTGTCTTGTCTTGACAAGTTGTCTTGTCTTATCTTGAAAAGTTGTCTTGTCTTGTCTTGACAAGTTGTCTAGTCTTGTCTTGAATGAATGAATGAAACACTTTTATTTGACAAGGGTAGCCCCTTCAGTTACAAAAATTAGCTGTTATCAATGGGAGCCCTTAGATAATACAAATAAATACAAACAGTTAAATTACAAAACATATGCTAATAATATTACTTACATACTAAATATTTTTACTCAAGTCTCTAAATCGCGATTGAAATTTGTTATAGACTGTACATCCATTAAAATAAAAACCACGTTTTGCGATTTCAGTTCGCATCCTAGGCAGGTGCAAAAGATGGCTTTGTCTGGTTACACGCTTTGAAATACTACTATTAAATCGAAAATAGTTAATAAAAAATTGAGGACATTGGTTATTTATACATTTATCTACTAATTTAAAAATATGGTGTTCACGTCTGCAGAAAAGAGTATCCCATTTTAAGTAATCTAGGGCGCTGTTGCTATCAGAGGATTTACAAACGGTACGAGCTGCGCGTCTTTGTAACCTTTCCAAATCTTTACCATTCACCTCACCGCAACAATGGTAAACAGTGTCACAGTAATCCAAAATTGGACGTATGAATGATACATAAATAACATTTGCACAGTGCACTGTTAAATTAGGTCTAATACGACCCAACATACCAACCCTTTTTCCAGCCTTAACCAGAATATATTGGACATGAGCATTCCAATTAACATTTTCATCAAATACGATACCAAGGTAATGAAATTCAGAAACGTACTTGATGATGTGACCATTTATCTGTATATCAAAATTATCAACATTCTTCAGTTTTGCAGGTGTTCCAAATAGCATGGCTTCAGTTTTGGAAACATTCAAAAACAGGTCATTCTTCATAAGCCAGGAGTCAATAACATTTAAGTCGTCATTAAGTTTATTCTGGATTTTTGAAGCATCTAAAGCAGAATGTTACAGCATTGAATTTCGTCAGGAAGGTCATTGATATGTAATACAAAAAGAAGTGGGCCCAGGATTGACCCCTGAGGAACGCCAATAGTCACATGTTCTTTTCTTGAAAGACTACCACGAAAACCTACAACCTGGGACCGACCAGTGAGATAATTTTCAAACCATTTATTTTCGTCACCAGTTACCCCAAGGACTGATAGTTTGTGGAGAAGGATGGAATGATCCACCGTATCAAACGCCTTCTTAAGGTCCACAAACACCGCACCTGTTAATTGACCAAGATCAATATTTTTTCGGATTGTATCAGCAAATGAAACGGCAGCAAATTCGGTTGAATGACCTTTTCTGAATCCGCATTGATACGGACTGAGCAGTTTGTAAGTTTGAAGGTAATGGACAAGTTGAATATGTACCACCTTTTCGAGTATTTTTGAAACTGAAGATAGAATGGAGATAGGACGATAATTGTCCATATTACCAGTATTACCTTTCTTGAATAGAGGAATAACTCGTGCTGCTTTCCAGTCCGTTGGGAATTTGCCTTGACTCAAGGAAGCATTAATGATAATTGTTAAAGGTACTACCAAAATATCTCCAGCATCTTTAAGTAGGCGAGGTGAAATATCATCTAAACCAACTGCTTTGCCATTTTTAAGACAGCGTATCTGAGAACGAACAAGACTCTCCGATATATTGTTAAACTTAAAAGGTGGACGTTGAGTATACTGGCCAAGAACGTTGTTAACCCAAAAATCAGACACTGTAGATATACTTCTGCCAAGAGACTTCTTAAGTTTAATTGCAACATCAACAAAGAATTTGTTAAATGCATTAGCAATCGATTCTTTATCAGATGTGGGATTTCCTTCAATATTAATATATTGAGGTGCCTCCTTACTTTCTCCAGGAAGAATCTTTTTAACCGTTTTCCAAAACATCTTATAATCGTTTCTGTTCGTATCAAGCAGGTTTCTATTAAAAGAAGACTTAGCAGCTTTGATCTTATTAGTTACACGGTTCCTGATACACCGGTAGTTAGCCCAGTCTTCTAATCGGGTTGATTTCCTCGCTTTCTTCAATAAATAATCCCGCTGACGAATGAAATTTTTTATATCTTTATTTAGCCAAGGGCTATTATCCACTCCGCGAACACGCTTTTGAATCTTGGGTGCATGTCGATTAACAACTGTGTCAAAGGTCCGTTTAAAAGTCTCCCACAGTACATCAACACAAAAGGTGTCTCCCTTGGGAATCAGTTCAACATTTTTCAAGTCGTCGCAGAACTTTTCTGGGTCATAATTTGCATAATTTCTGAATTCCTTAATAAGTGATGGCGTTTTCTTCCAGTTCAATTTTCGCACACAGAAATCCATATCATGATCACTCAAACCAGATGGTATAACTCCAGAGACACAAATAGTCTGCGGGCAATTTGTGGCTATTATATCAAGTAGAGTGCTCGAATTAGGTGTTATTCTGGTTGGTTTGTCAATGACTTGATTGAAGTGTAGATATCTCAATAATGATTTAATTTGTTTACATTCAGGAATAATAGATTTTTTCGCCAGCAAATCCACCTTTAAGTCCCCAGTAAATAGTACCTCTTTTCCTTCAGCGGTAGCAATATCCAGAATGGTTTCCAATTTATGCATGAAATCCTTATCATAATAATTAGATGAGTTTGGTGGTCTATAATAGGATCCAACCAGAAAACCCCGAGATTTGGGTAAAGATATTTCTAGCCAGAGACCCTCAACAGTATCCAACTCCAAATCTTCTCTTCTCACCACGGAAATATTATTCTTCACATATACTGCTATTCCACCACCTTTGACATTGTTACTCCGATCTCTTCTAAAAAGACTGTATCCAGAAATATAAAGCTCACAATCAGATAAGTCATTTTTCGTCCAGGTCTCAGTGAGAGCAGTAAGGTGTATATTCGAGTTTATCAACATTACTCGTAGCTCGTCGATTTTACATTTAAGACTCTGGATGTTCTGATGAATAATCTTAAATCCACGTTGTTTACCGATTTCCCTCAGTCTAGATAGAAGAAATAGATCTTCAGAATCAGAGGTAGATACAGATGATGAAATATCCGCTATTAACTGAGAATTACACAATCGACAGTAGCCAGATAAGTCATAGTCAGGTCCAATACACTTCAAATGGTAACTCAGCTCACAAGAGGCACATTGAAGACGAGCTTGATTTCTTCGAATAGCTTCAAAACACGATGAACATTTTAAAGCATCAGAAGTGATCATAGGACCCGGATTCAATTCAACGTCGTTCGCCAGGAGAACCAAATATCCAGTACATAGAGAAAGTTTAATTAGTTGGATCCCAAGAGTGACCTTTACACATGGCGGTATACAACACGTCGGATTGTAGCGACGGGTTAAACTCGAATTTCGGCCAGGATAAGATCTTATATCCAATTTCGAAGCGACGAGAAGTGAAGAAATACCGTTGGATAGATTTTCGTTAGGATTATTTGACAAGTTGTCTTGTCTTGTCTTGCAAACTTGTCTTGTCTTGTCTTGCAAAGTTGTTCTGTCTTGTCTTGAAAAGTTGTCTTGTCCTGTCTTGTCTTGATAAGTTGTCTTGTCTTGTATTGTCTTGTCTTGACAAATTGTCTTGTCTTGACAAGTTGTCTTGTCTTGTCTTGACAAGTTGTCTTGTCTTGTCTTGTCTTGACAAGTTGTCTTGTCTTGTCTTGTCTTGAAAAGTTGTCTTGTCTTGTCTTGTCTTGACAAGTTGTCTTGTCTTGTCTTTTCTTTTCTTGACAAGTTGTCTTATCTTGTCTCGACAAGTTGTCTTGTCTTGTGTTGACAAGTTCTCTTGTCTTGTCTTGTCTTGACAAGTTGTCTTGTCTTGTCTTGACAAGTTGTCTTGTCTTGTCTTGACAAGTTGTCTTGTCTTGTCTTGACAAGTTGTCTTGTCTTCTCTTGACAAGTTGTCTTGTCTTGACAAGTTGTTTTGTCTTGACAAGTTGTCTTGTCTTGTCTTGACAAGATGTCTTGTCTTGTCTTGTCTTGACAAGTTGTCTTGTCTTGTCTTGCCTTATCTTGACAAGTTGTATTGTCTTGTCTTGTCTTGACAAGTTGTCTTGTCTTGTCTTGAAAAGTTGTCTTGTCTTGTCTTGACAAGTTGTCTTGTCTTGTCTTGACAAGTTGTCTTGTCTTGTCTTGCAAACTTGTCTTGTCTTGTCTTGCAAACTTGTCTTGTCTTGTCTTGAAAAGTTGTCTTGTCCTGTCTTGTCTTGATAAGTTGTCTTGTCTTTTCTTGTCTTGACAAGTTGTCTTGTCTTGTCTTGTCTTGACAAGTTGTCTTGTCTTGTGTTGACAAGTTCTCTTGTCTTGTCTTGTCTTGAGAAGTTCTCTTGTCTTGTCTTGACAAGTTATCTTGTCTTGTCTTGACAAGTTGTCTTGTCTTGTCTTGACAAGTTGCCTTATCTTGTCTTGACAAGTTGTCTTCTCTTGACAAGTTGTCTTGTCTTATCTTGTCTTGACAAGATGTCTTGTCTTGTATTGTCTTGACAAGTTGTCTTGTCTTGTCTTGTCTTGTCTTGTCTTGCCTTATCTTGACAAGTTGTCTTGTCTTGTCTTGTCTTGATAAGTTGTCTTGTCTTACTTGAAAAGTTGTCTTGTCTTGTCTTGACAAGTTGTCTTGTCTTGTCTTGTCTTGAAAAGTTGTCTTGTCTTGTCTTGCAAAGTTGTCTCGTCTTGTCTTGCAAAGTTGTCTTGTCTTGTCTTGAAAAGTTGTCTTGTCCTGTCCTGTCTTGACAAGTTGTCTTGTATTGACAAGTTGTCTTGTCTTGACAAGTTGTCTTGTCTTGACAAGTTGTCTTGTCTGGACAAGTTGTCTTGTCTTGACAAGTAGTCTTGTCTTGACAAGTAGTCTTGTCTTGACAAGTTGTCTTGTCTTGACAAGTTGTCTTGTCTTGACAAGTTGTCTTATCTTGTCTTGTCTTGACAAGTTGTCTTGTCTTGTCCTGACAAGTTGTCTTCTCTTGTCTTGTCTTGATAAGTTGTATTGTCTTGTCTTGTCTTGTCTTGCCTTGACAAGTTGTCTTGTCTTGTCTTGACAAGTTGTCTTGTCTTGTGTTGACAAGTTCTCTTGTCTTGTCTTGTCTTGACAAGTTGTCTTGGCTTGTCTTGACAAGTTGTCTTGTCTTGTCTTGACAAGTTGTGTTGTCTTGTCTTGACAAGTTGTCTTGTCTTCTCTTGACAAGTTGTCTTGTCTTGACAAGTTGTCTTGTCTTGACAAGTTGTCTTGTCTTGTCTTGACAAGTTGTCTTGTCTTGTCTTGTCTTGGCAAGTTGTCTTGTCTTGTCTTGCCTTATCTTGACAAGTTGTATTGTCTTGTCTTGTCTTGACAAGTTGTCTTGTCTTATCTTGAAAAGTTGTCTTATCTTGTCTTGACAAGTTCTCTTGTCTTGTCTTGACAAGATGTCTTGTCTTCTGTTGACAAGTTCTCTTGTCTTGTCTTGTCTTGACAAGTTGTCTTGTCTTGTCTTGACAAGTTGTCTTGTCTTTACTTGTCTTGACAAGTTGTCTTGTCTTGTCTTGACAAGTTGTTTTGTCTTGTGTTGACAAATTGTCTAGTCTTGACAAGTTGTCTTGTCTTGCCTTGCAAAGTTGTCTTGTCTTGTCTTGCAAAGTTGTCTTGTCTTGTCTTTTATTGACAAGTTGTCTTGTCTTGTCTTGGCAAGTTGTCTTGTATTGACAATTTGTCTTGTCTTGACAAGTTGTCTGGTCTTGTCTTGACAAGTTGTCTTGTCTTGTCTTGTCTTGACAAGTTGTCTTGTCTTGTCTTGTCTTGACAAGTTGTCTTGTCTTGTCTTGTCTTGCAAAGTTGTCTTGTCTTGTCTTGTCTTGAACAGTTGTCTTGTCCTGTCTTGTCTTGATAAGTTGTCTTGTGTTGTCTTGTCTTGTATTGACAAGTTGTCTTGTCTTGACAAGTTGTCTTGTCTTGTCTTGACAAGTTGTCTTGTCTTGACAAGTTGTCTTATCTTGTCTTGTCTTGACAAGTTGTCTTGTCTTGTGTTGTCTTGACAAGTTGACTTGTCTTGTCTTGACAAGTTGTCTTGTCTTGTCTCGTATTGACAAGTTGTCTTGTCTTGTCTTGACAAGTTGTCTTGTCTTGACAATTTGTCTTGTATTGACAAGTTGTCTTGTCTTGTCTTTACAAGTTGTCTTGTCTTGTCTTGTCTTTTCTTGTCTTGACAAGTTGTCTTGTCTTGTCTTGCCTTGACAAGTTGTCTTGTCTTGTTTTGCCTTATCTTGACAAGTTGTCTTGTCTTGTCTTGTCTTGACAAGTTGTCTTGTCTTGTCTTGACAAGTTGTCTAGTCTTGTCTTGAGAAGTTGTCTTGTCTTGTCTTGCAAAGTTGTCTTGTCTTGTCTTGCAAAGTTGTCTTGTCTTGTCTTTTATTGACAAGTTGTCTTGTCTTGTCTTGGCAAGTTGTCTTGTATTGACAATTTGTCTTGTCTTGACAAGTTGTCTGGTCTTGTCTTGACAAGTTGTCTTGTCTTGTCTTGTCTTGACAAGTTGTCTTGTCTTGTCTTGTCTTGACAAGTTGTCTTGTCTTGTCTTGCAAAGTTGTCTTGTCTTGTCTTGTCTAGAAAAGTTGTCTTGTCCTGTCTTGTCTTGATAAGTTGTCTTGTGTTGTCTTGTCTTGTATTGACAAGTTGTCTTGTCTTGACAAGTTGTCTTGTCTTGTCTTGACAAGTTGTCTTGTCTTGACAAGTTGTCTTATCTTGTCTTGTCTTGACAAGTTGTCTTGTCTTGTGTTGTCTTGACAAGTTGTCTTGTCTTGTCTTGACAAGTTGTCTTGTCTTGTCTCGTATTGACAAGTTGTCTTGTCTTGTCTTGACAAGTTGTCTTGTCTTGACAATTTGTCTTGTATTGACAAGTTGTCTTGTCTTGTCTTTACAAGTTGTCTTGTCTTGTCTTGTCTTTTCTTGTCTTGACAAGTTGTCTTGTCTTGTCTTGCCTTGACAAGTTGTCTTGTCTTGTTTTGCCTTATCTTGACAAGTTCTCTTGTCTTGTCTTGTCTTGACAAGTTGTCTTGTCTTGTCTTGACAAGTTGTCTAGTCTTGTCTTGAGAAGTTGTCTTGTCTTGTCTTGCAAAGTTGTCTTGTCTTGTCTTGCAAAGTTGTCTTGTCTTGTCTTGTATTGACAAGTTGTCTTGTCTTGTCTTGACAAGTTGTCTTGTCTTGACAATTTGTCTAGTCTTGACAAGTTGTCTTGTCTTGTCCTGACAAGTTGTCTTGTCTTGTCTTGTCTTGTCTTTTCTTGAAAAGTTGTCTTGTCTTGTCTTGTCTTGACAAGTTGTCTTGTCTTGTCTTGACAAGTTGTCTTGTCTTGTGTTGACAAGTTCACTTGTCTTGTCTTGTCTTGACAAGTTGTCTTGGCTTGTCTTGACAAGTTGTCTTCTCTTGTCTTGACAAGTTGTGCTGTCTTGTCTTGACAAGTTGTCTTGTCTTCTCCTGACAAGTTGTCTTGTCTTGACAAGTTGTCTTGTCTTGTCTTGACAAGTTGTCTTGTCTTGTCTTATCTTGGCAAGTTGTCTTGTCTTTTCTTGCCTTATCTTGACAAGTTGTATTGTCTTGTCTTGTCTTGACAAGTTGTCTTGTCTTATCTTGAAAAGTTGTCTTGTCTTGTCTTGCCAAGTTGTCTAGTCTTGTCTTGACAAGTTGTCTTGTCTTGTCTTGCAAACTTGTCTTGTCTTGTCTTGACAAGTTGTCTTGTCTTGTCTTGACAAGTTGTCTTGTCTTGTCTTGTCTTGAAAAGTTGTCTTGTATTGTCTTGTCTTGTCTTGACAAGTTGTCTTGCCTTGTCTTGTCTTTTCTTTTCTTGACAAGTTGTCTTATCTTGTCTCGACAAGTTGTCTTGTCTTGTGTTGACAAGTTCTCTTGTCTTGTCTTGTCTTCACAAGTTGTCTTGTCTTGTCTTGACAAGTTGTCTTGTCTTGTCTTGACAAGTTGTCTTGTCTTGTCTTGACAAGTTGTATTGTCTTCTCTTGACAAGTTGTCTTGTCTTGACAAGTTATTTTGTCTTGACAAGTTGTCTTGTCTTGTCTTGACAAGATGTCTTGTCTTGTCTTGACAAGATGTCTTGTCTTGTCATGTCTTGACAAGTTGTCTTGTCTTGTCTTGCCTTATCTTGACAAGTTGTATTGTCTTGTCTTGTCTTGACAAGTTGTCTTGTCTTGTCTTGTCTTGAAAAGTTGTCTTGTCTTGTCTTGACAAGTTGTCTTGTCTTGTCTTGACAAGTTGTCTTGTCTTGTCTTGCAAACTTGTCTTGTCTTGTCTTGCAAACTTGTCTTGTCTTGTCTTGAAAAGTTGTCTTGTCCTGTCTTGTCTTGATAAGTTGTCTTGTCTTGTCTTGTCTTGACAAGTTGTCTTGTCTTGACAAGTTGTCTTGTCTTGACAAGTTGTCTTGTCTTGACAAGTTGTCTTGTCTTGTCTTGTATTGACAAGTTGTCTTGTATTGACAAGTTGTCTTGTCTTGTCTTGGCAAGTTGTCTTGTCTTGACAAGTTGTCTTGTCTTGTCTTGACAAGTTGTGTTGTCTTGTCTTGACAAGTTGTCTTGTCTTGTCTTGTCTTGTCTTGACAGTTGTCTTGTCTTGTCTTGTCTTGTCTTGTCTTGACGAGTTGTCTTGTCTTGTCTTGCAAAGTTGTCTTCTCTTGTCTTGAAAAGTTGTCTTGTCCTGTCTTGTCTTGATAAGTTGTCTTGTGGTGTCTTGTCTTGTCTTGACAAGTCGTCTTGTCTTGACAAGTTGTGTTGTCTTGACAAGTTGTCTTGTCATGACAAGTTGTCTTGTCTTGACAAGTTGTCTTGTCTTGACAAGTTGTCTTGTCTTGTCTTGACAAGTTGTTTTGTCTTGACAAGTTGTTTTATCTTGTCTTGTCTTGACAAGTTGTCTTGTCTTGTCTTGTCTTGACAAGTTGTCTTGTCTTGTCTTGTCTTGCCTTATCTTGACAAGTTGTATTGTCTTGTCTTGTCTTGACAAGTTGTCTTGTCTTATCTTGAAAAGTTGTCTTGTCTTGATAAGTTGTCTTGTCTTGTCTTGACAAGTTGTCTTGTCTTGTCTTGAAAACTTGTCTTGTCTCGCAAACTTGTCTTGTCGTTTCTTGAAAAGTTGTCTTGTCCTGTCTTGTCTTGATAAGTTGTCTTGTCTTGTCTTGTCTTGACAAGTTGTCTTGTCTTGACTAGTTGTCTTGTCTTGACAAGTTGTCTTGTCTTGACAAGTTGTCTTGTCTTGTCTTGTATTGACAAGTTGTCTTGTATTGACAAGTTGTCTTGTCTTGTCTTGGCAAGTTGTCTTGTCTTGACAAGTTGTCTTGTCTTGTCTTGACAAGTTGTGTTGTCTTGTCTTGACAAGTTGTCTTGTCTTGTCTTGACAGTTGTCTTGTCTTGTCTTGTCTTGACGAGTTGTCTTGTCTTGTCTTGCAAAGTTGTCTTCTCTTGTCTTGAAAAGTTGTCTTGTCCTGTCTTGTCTTGATAAGTTGTCTTGTGGTGTCTTGTCTTGTCTTGACAAGTCGTCTTGTCTTGACAAGTTGTGTTGTCTTGAGAAGTTGTCTTGTCATGACAAGTTGTCTTGTCTTGACAAGTTGTCTTGTCTTGACAAGTTGTCTTGTCTTGTCTTGACAAGTTGTTTTGTCTTGACAAGTTGTTTTATCTTGTCTTGTCTTGACAAGTTGTCTTGTATTGTCTTGTCTTGACAAGTTGTCTTGTCTTGTCTTGCCTTATCTTGACAAGTTGTATTGTCTTGTCTTGTCTTGACAAGTTGTCTTGTCTTATCTTGAAAAGTTGTCTTGTCTTGTCTTGATAAGTTGTCTTGTCTTGTCTTGACAAGTTGTCTTGTCTTGTCTTGCAAACTTGTCTTGTCTCGCAAACTTGTCTTGTCTTTTCTTGAAAAGTTGTCTTGTCCTGTCTTGTCTTGATAAGTTGTCTTGTCTTGTATTGTCTTGTCTTGACAAGTTGTCTTGTCTTGACAAGTTGTCTTGTCTTGACAAGTTGTCTTGTCTTGACAAGTTGTCTTGTCTTGTCTTGTATTGACAAGTTGTCTTGTATTGACAAGTTGTCTTGTCTTGTCTTGGCAAGTTGTCTTGTCTTGACAATTTGTCTTGTCTTGACAAGTTGTCTTGTCTTGTCTTGACAAGTTGTGTTGTGTTGTGTTGTCTTGTCTTGACAAGTTGTCTTGTCTTGTCTTGTCTTGACAGTTGTCTTGTCTTGTCTTGTCTTGTCTTGACGAGTTGTCTTGTCTTGTCTTGCAAAGTTGTCTTCTCTTGTCTTGAAAAGTTGTCTTGTCCTGTCTTGTCTTGATAAGTTTTCTTGTGCTGTCTTGTCTTGTCTTGACAAGTCGTCTTGTCTTGACAAGTTGTGTTGTCTTGACAAGTTGTCTTGTCTTGACAAGTTGTCTTGTCTTGACAAGTTGTCTTGTCTTGACAAGTTGTCTTGTCTTGTCTTGACAAGTTGTGTTGTCTTGACAAGTTGTTTTATCTTGTCTTGTCTTGAGAAGTTGTCTTGTCTTGTCTTGACAAGTTGTCTTGTCTTGTCTTGTTTTGACAAGTTGTCTTGTCTTGTCTTCTCTTGTCTTGACAAGTTGTCTTGTCTTGTCTTGTCTTTTCTTGTCTTGACAAGTTGTCTTGTCTTGTCTTGACAAGTTGTCTTGTCTTGTGTTGACGAGTTCTCTTGTCTTGTCTTGTCTTGATAAGTTGTCTCGTCTTGTCTTGACAAGTTGTCTAGTCTTGTCTTGACAAGTTGTCTTGTCTTGACAAGTTGTCTTGTCTTGACAAGTTGTCTTGTCTTGACAAGTTGTCTTGTCTTGACAATTTGTCTAGTCTTGACAAGTTGTCTTTTCTTGTCCTGACAAGTTGTCTTGTCTTGTCTTGTCTTGTCTTTTCTTGAAAAGTTGTCTTGTCTTGTCTTGCCTTGTCTTGACAAGTTGTCTTGTCTTGTCTTGTCATTTCTTTTCTTGACAAGTTATCTTGTCTTGTCTTGACAAGTTGTCTTGTCTTGTGTTGACAAGTTCTCTTGTCTTGTCTTGTCTTGACAAGTTGTCTTGGCTTGTCTTGACAAGTTGTCTTGTCTTGTCTTGTCTTGACAAGTTGTCTTGTCTTGTCTTGTCTTGACAAGTTGTCTTGTCTTGTCTTGCCTTATCTTGACAAGTTGTATTGCCTTGTCTTGTCTTGACAAGTTGTCTTGTCTTATCTTGAAAAGTTGTCTTGTCTTGTCTTGACAAGTTGTCTAGTCTTGTCTTGACAAGTTGTCTTGTCTTGTCTTGCAAACTTGTCTTGTCTTGTCTTGCAAAGTTGTCCTGTCTTGTCTTGAAAAGTTGTCTTGTCCTGTCTTGTCTTCATAAGTTGTCTTGTCTTGTATTGTCTTGTCTTGACAAATTGTCTTGTCTTGACAAGTTGTCTTGTCTTGTCTTGACAAGTTGTCTTGTCTTGTCTTGTCTTGACAAGTTGTCTTGTCTTGTCTTGTCTTGACAAGTTGTCTTGTCTTGACAAATAGTCTTGTCTTGACAAGTTGTCTTGTCTTGTCTTTTCTTTTCTTGACAAGTTGTCTTATCTTGTCTCGACAAGTTGTCTTGTCTTGTGTTGACAAGTTCTCTTGTCTTGTCTTGTCTTCACAAGTTGTCTTGTCTTATCTTGACAAGTTGTCTTGTCTTGTCTTGACAAGTTGTCTTGTCTTGTCTTGACAAGTTGTCTTGTCTTGTCTTGACAAGTTGTCTTGTCTTGACAAGCTGTTTTGTCTTGACAAGTTGTCTTGTCTTGTCTTGACAAGATGTCTTGTCTTGTCTTGTCTTGACAAGTTGTCTTGTCTTGTCTTGCCTTATCTTGACAAGTTGTATTGTCTTGTCTTGTCTTGACAAGTTGTCTTGTCTTGTCTTAAAAGTTGTCTTGTCTTGTCTTGACAAGTTGTTGTCTTGTCTTGACAAGTTGTCTTGCCTTGTCTTGCAAACTTGTCTTGTCTTGTCTTGCAAACTTGTCTTGTCTTGTCTTGAAAAGTTGTCTTGTCCTGTCTTGTCTTGATAAGTTGTCTTGTCTTGTCTTGTCTTGACAAGTTGTCTTGTCTTGACAAGTTGTCTTGTCTTGAGAAGTTGTCTTGTCTTGACAAGTTGTCTTGTCTTGTCTTGTATTGACAAGTTGTCTTGTATTGACAAGTTGTCTTGTCTTGTCTTGGCAAGTTGTCTTGTCTTGACAAGTTGTCTTGTCTTGTCTTGACAAGTTGTGTTGTGTTGTCTTGTCTTGACAAGTTGTCTTGTCTTGACAGTTGTCTTGTCTTGTCTTGTCTTGTCTTGACGAGTTGTCTTGTCTTGTCTTGCAAAGTTGTCTTCTCTTGTCTTGAAAAGTTGTCTTGTCCTGTCTTGTCTTGATAAGTTGTCTTGTGGTGTCTTGTCTTGTCTTGACAAGTCGTCTTGTCTTGACAAGTTGTGTTGTCTTGACAAGTTGTCTTGTCTTGACAAGTTGTCTTGTCTTGACAAGTTGTCTTGTCTTGCCTTGACAAGTTGTTTTGTCTTGACAAGTTGTTTTATCTTGTCTTGTCTTGACAAGTTGTCTTGTCTTGTCTTGTCTTGACAAGTTGTCTTGTCTTGTCTTGCCTTATCTTGACAAGTTGTATTGTCTTGTCTTGTCTTGACAAGTTGTCTTGTCTTGTCTTGAAAAGTTGTCTTGTCTTGTCTTGACAAGTTGTCTTGTCTTGTCTTGACAAGTTGTCTTGTCTTCTCTTGCAAACTTGTCTTGTCTTGTCTCGCAAACTTGTCTTGTCTTGTCTTGAAAAGTTGTCTTGTCCTGTCTTGTCTTGATAAGTTGTCTTGTCTTGTATTGTCTTGTCTTGACAAGTTGTCTTGTCTTGACAAGTTGTCTTGTCTTGACAAGTTGTCTTGACAAGTTGTCTTGTCTTGTCTTGGCAAGTTGTCTTGTCTTGACAAGTTGTCTTGTCTTGTCTTGACAAGTTGTGTTGTGTTGTGTTGTCTTGTCTTGGCAAGTTGTCTTGTCTTGTCTTGACAGTTGTCTTGTCTTGTCTTGTCTTGTCTTGACGAGTTGTCTTGTCTTGTCTTGCAAAGTTGTCTTCTCTTGTCTTGAAAAGTTGTCTTGTCCTGTCTTGTCTTGATAAGTTGTCTTGTGGTGTCTTGTCTTGTCTTGACAAGTGGTCTTGTCTTGAGAAGTTGTGTTGTCTTGACAAGTTGTCTTGTCTTGACAAGTTGTCTTGTCTTGACAAGTTGTCTTGTCTTGACAAGTTGTCTTGTCTTGTCTTGACAAGTTGTTTTGTCTTGACAAGTTGTTTTATCTTGTCTTGTCTTGACAAGTTGTCTTGTCTTGTCTTGTCTTGACAAGTTGTCTTGTCTTGTCTTGCCTTATCTTGACAAGTTGTATTGTCTTGTCTTGTCTTGACAAGTTGTCTTGTCTTGTCTTGAAAAGTTGTCTTGTCTTGTCTTGACAAGTTGTCTTGTCTTGTCTTGACAAGTTGTCTTGTCTTGTCTTGCAAACTTGTCTTGTCTTGTCTCGCAAACTTGTCTTGTCTTGTCTTGAAAAGTTGTCTTGTCCTGTCTTGTCTTGATAAGTTGTCTTGTCTTGTATTGTCTTGTCTTGACAAGTTGTCTTGTCTTGACAAGTTGTCTTGTCTTGACAAGTTGTCTTGTCTTGACAAGTTGTCTTGTCTTGTCTTGTATTGACAAGTTGTCTTGTATTGACAAGTTGTCTTGTCTTGTCTTGGCAAGTTGTCTTGTCTTGACAATTTGTCTTGTCTTGACAAGTTGTCTTGTCTTGTCTTGACAAGTTGTGTTGTGTTGTGTTGTGTTGTGTTGTCTTGACAAGTTGTCTTGTCTTGTCTTGACAGTTGTCTTGTCTTGTCTTGTCTTGACGAGTTGTCTTGTCTTGTCTTGCAAAGTTGTCTTCTCTTGTCTTGAAAAGTTGTCTTGTCCTGTCTTGTCTTGATAAGTTGTCTTGTGCTGTCTTGTCTTGTCTTGACAAGTCGTCTTGTCTTGACAAGTTGTGTTGTCTTGACAAGTTGTCTTGTCTTGACAAGTTGTCTTGTCTTGACAAGTTGTCTTGTCTTGACAAGTTGTCTTGTCTTGTCTTGACAAGTTGTTTTGTCTTGACAAGTTGTTTTATATTGTCTTGTCTTGACAAGTTGTCTTGTCTTGTCTTGACAAGTTGTTTTGTCTTGTCTTTTTTTGACAAGTTGTCTTGTCTTGTCTTCTCTTGTCTTGACAAGTTGTCTTGTCTTGTCTTGTCTTGTCTTTTCTTGTCTTGACAAGTTGTCCTGTCTTGTCTTGACAAGTTGTCTTGTCTTGTGTTGACGAGTTCTCTTGTCTTGTCTTGTCTTGACAAGTTGTCTCGTCTTGTCTTGACAAGTTGTCAAGTCTTGTCTTGACAAGTTGTCTTGTCTTGACAAGTTGTCTTGTCTTGACAAGTTGTCTTGTCTTGACAAGTTGTCTTGTCTTGACAAGTTGTCTTGTCTTGACAAGTTGTCTTACCTTGACAAGTTGTCTTGTCTTGACAAGTTGTCTTGTCTTGTCTTAAAAAGTTGTCTTGTCTTGTCTTGTCTTGACAAGTTGTCTTGTCTTGCCTTACCTTGACAAGTTGTCTTGTGTTGCCTTGACTTGACAAGTTGTCTTGTCCTGACAAGTTGTCTTGTCTTGACAAGTTGTCTTGTCTTGTCTTGACAAGTTGTCTTGTCTTGTCTTGTCTTGACAAGATGTCTTGTCTTGTCTTGACAAGTTGTTTTGTCTTGACAAGTTGTTTTATCTTGTCTTGTCTTGACAAGTTGTCTTGTCTTGACAAGTTGTCTTGTCTTGGCAAGTTGTCTTGTCTTGACAAGTTGTCTTGTCTTGTCTTGACAAGTTGTGTTGTGTTGTCTTGTCTTGGCAAGTTGTCTTGTCTTGTCTTGACAGTTGTCTTGTCTTGTCTTGTCTTGTCTTGTCTTGTCTTGACGAGTTGTCTTGTCTTGTCTTGCAAAGTTGTCTTCTCTTGTCTTGAAAAGTTGTCTTGTCCTGTCTTGTCTTGATAAGTTGTCTTGTGGTGTCTTGTCTTGTCTTGACAAGTGGTCTTGTCTTGAGAAGTTGTGTTGTCTTGACAAGTTGTCTTGTCTTGACAAGTTGTCTTGTCTTGACAAGTTGTCTTGTCTTGACAAGTTGTCTTGTCTTGTCTTGACAAGTTGTTTTGTCTTGACAAGTTGTTTTATCTTGTCTTGTCTTGACAAGTTGTCTTGTCTTGTCTTGTCTTGACAAGTTGTCTTGTCTTGTCTTGCCTTATCTTGACAAGTTGTATTGTCTTGTCTTGTCTTGACAAGTTGTCTTGTCTTGTCTTGAAAAGTTGTCTTGTCTTGTCTTGACAAGTTGTCTTGTCTTGTCTTGACAAGTTGTCTTGTCTTGTCTTGCAAACTTGTCTTGTCTTGTCTCGCAAACTTGTCTTGTCTTGTCTTGAAAAGTTGTCTTGTCCTGTCTTGTCTTGATAAGTTGTCTTGTCTTGTATTGTCTTGTCTTGACAAGTTGTCTTGTCTTGACAAGTTGTCTTGTCTTGACAAGTTGTCTTGTCTTGACAAGTTGTCTTGTCTTGTCTTGTATTGACAAGTTGTCTTGTATTGACAAGTTGTCTTGTCTTGTCTTGGCAAGTTGTCTTGTCTTGACAATTTGTCTTGTCTTGACAAGTTGTCTTGTCTTGTCTTGACAAGTTGTGTTGTGTTGTGTTGTGTTGTCTTGTCTTGACAAGTTGTCTTGTCTTGTCTTGACAGTTGTCTTGTCTTGTCTTGACGAGTTGTCTTGTCTTGTCTTGCAAAGTTGTCTTCTCTTGTCTTGAAAAGTTGTCTTGTCCTGTCTTGTCTTGATAAGTTGTCTTGTGCTGTCTTGTCTTGTCTTGACAAGTCGTCTTGTCTTGACAAGTTGTGTTGTCTTGACAAGTTGTCTTGTCTTGACAAGTTGTCTTGTCTTGACAAGTTGTCTTGTCTTGACAAGTTGTCTTGTCTTGTCTTGACAAGTTGTTTTGTCTTGACAAGTTGTTTTATATTGTCTTGTCTTGACAAGTTGTCTTGTCTTGTCTTGACAAGTTGTTTTGTCTTGTCTTTTTTTGACAAGTTGTCTTGTCTTGTCTTCTCTTGTCTTGACAAGTTGTCTTGTCTTGTCTTGTCTTGTCTTTTCTTGTCTTGACAAGTTGTCCTGTCTTGTCTTGACAAGTTGTCTTGTCTTGTGTTGACGAGTTCTCTTGTCTTGTCTTGTCTTGACAAGTTGTCTCGTCTTGTCTTGACAAGTTGTCAAGTCTTGTCTTGACAAGTTGTCTTGTCTTGACAAGTTGTCTTGTCTTGACAAGTTGTCTTGTCTTGACAAGTTGTCTTGTCTTGACAAGTTGTCTTGTCTTGACAAGTTGTCTTGTCTTGACAAGTTGTCTTGTCTTGACAAGTTGTCTTACCTTGACAAGTTGTCTTGTCTTGACAAGTTGTCTTGTCTTGTCTTAAAAAGTTGTCTTGTCTTGTCTTGTCTTGACAAGTTGTCTTGTCTTGCCTTACCTTGACAAGTTGTCTTGTGTTGCCTTGACTTGACAAGTTGTCTTGTCCTGACAAGTTGTCTTGTCTTGACAAGTTGTCTTGTCTTGTCTTGACAAGTTGTCTTGTCTTGTCTTGTCTTGACAAGATGTCTTGTCTTGTCTTGACAAGTTGTTTTGTCTTGACAAGTTGTTTTATCTTGTCTTGTCTTGACAAGTTGTCTTGTCTTGACAAGTTGTCTTGTCTTGACAAGTTGTCTTGTCTTGACAAGTTATCTTGTCTTGTCTTGACAAGTTGTATTGTCTTGTCTTACCTTATCTTGACAAGTTGTCTTGTCTTGTCTTCTCTTGACAAGTTGTCTTGTCTTGTCTTGACAAGTTGTCTTGTCTTGTCTTGACAAGTTGTCTTGTCTTGTCTTGACAAGTTGCCTTGTCTTGTCTTGCAAAGTTGTCTTGTCTTATCTTGTATTGACAAGTTGTCTTGTCTTGTCTTGACAAGTTGTCTTGTCTTGTCTTGTCTTTTCTTGTCTTGACAAGTTGTCTTGTCTTGTCTTGACAAGTTGCCTTGTCTTGTGTTGACAAGTTCTCTTGTCTTATCTTGACAAGTTGTTTTGTCTTGTCTTGAGAAGTTATCTTGTCTTGTCTTGACAAGTTGTCTTGTCTTGTCTTGACAAATTGTCTTGTCTTGACAAGTTGTCTTGTCTTGACAAATTGTCTTGTCTTGACAAGTTGTATTGTCTTGTCTTGACAAGTTGTCTTGTCTTGTCTTGTCTTGACAGTTGTCTTGTCTTGTCTTGTCTTGACAAGTTGTCTTGTCTTGTCTTGACAAGTTGTCTTGTCCTGTCTTGTCTTGATAAGTTGTTTTTTCTTGTCTTGTCTTGTCTTGACAAGTTGTCTTGTCTTGTCTTGTCTTGACAAGTTGTCTTGTCTTGTCTTGTCTTGACAAGTTGTCTTGTCTTGTGTTGACTTGACAATTTGTCTTATCTTGCCTTGTTTTGTCTAGACAAGTTATCTTGTCTTGTCTTGTCTTGTCTTGTCTTGACAAGACAAGTCTTGTCTTGTCAACTTGTCTTGTCTTGACAGGTTGTCATGTCTTGTTTGCCTTGTCTTGACAAGTTGTCTTGGCTTGACTTGACAAGTTGTCTTACCTTGTCTTGTCTTGACAAGTTGTCTTGTCTTGTCTTGACTTGACAATTTGTCATGCTTTGTCTTGACAAGTTGTCCTGTCTTGTCTTGTTTTGTTTTGTCTTGACAAGTTATCTTGTCTTGACTTAACAAGGCAAATCTTGTCTTGACAAGTTGTCTTGTCTTGTCTTGACAAGTTGTCTTGTCTTGACAAGTTGTCTTGTCTTGACAAGTTGTCTTGTCTTGACAAGTTGTCTTGTCTTGACAAGTTGTCTTGTCTTGACAAGTTATCTTGTCTTGTCTTGAGTTGTATTGTCTTGTCTTACCTTATCTTGACAAGTTGTCTTGTCTTGTCTTCTCTTGACAAGTTGTCTTGTCTTGTCTTGACAAGTTGTCTTGTCTTGTCTTGACAAGTTGTCTTGTCTTGTCTTGACAAGTTGCCTTGTCTTGTCTTGCAAAGTTGTCTTGTCTTATCTTGTATTGACAAGTTGTCTTGTCTTGTCTTGACAAGTTGTCTTGTCTTGTCTTGTCTTTTCTTGTCTTGACAAGTTGTCTTGTCTTGTCTTGACAAGTTGCCTTGTCTTGTGTTGACAAGTTCTCTTGTCTTATCTTGACAAGTTGTTTTGTCTTGTCTTGAGAAGTTATCTTGTCTTGTCTTGACAAGTTGTCTTGTCTTGTCTTGACAAATTGTCTTGTCTTGACAAGTTGTCTTGTCTTGACAAATTGTCTTGTCTTGCAAGTTGTATTGTCTTGTCTTGACAAGTTGTCTTGTCTTGTCTTGACACTTGTCTTGTCTTGTCTTGTCTTGACGAGTTGTCTTGTCTTGTCTTGCAAAGTTGTCTTCTCTTGTCTTGAAAAGTTGTCTTGTCCTGTCTTGTCTTGATAAGTTGTCTTGTGCTGTCTTGTCTTGTCTTGACAAGTCGTCTTGTCTTGACAAGTTGTGTTGTCTTGAAAAGTTGTCTTGTCTTGACAAGTTGTCTTGTCTTGACAAGTTGTCTTGTCTTGACAAGTTGTCTTGTCTTGTCTTGACAAGTTGTTTTGTCTTGACAAGTTGTTTTATCTTGTCTTGTCTTGACAAGTTGTCTTGTCTTGTCTTGACAAGTTGTCTTGTCTTGTCTTGTTTTGACAAGTTGTCTTGTCTTGTCTTCTCTTGTCTTGACAAGTTGTCTTGTCTTGTCTTGTCTTTTCTTGTCTTGACAAGTTGTCTTGTCTTGTCTTGACAAGTTGTCTTGTCTTGTGTTGACGAGTTCTCTTGTCTTGTCTTGTCTTGACAAGTTGTCTCGTCTTGTCTTGACAAGTTGTCTTGTCTTGACAAGTTGTCTTGTCTTGACAAGTTGTCTTGTCTTGACAAGTTGTCTTGTCTTGACAAGTTGTCTTGTCTTGACAAGTTGTCTTGTCTTGTCTTGACAAGTTGTCTTGTCTTGTCTTGTCTTGACAAGTTGTCTTGTCTTGCCTTACCTTGACAAGCTGTCTTGTGTTGCCTTGACTTGACAAGTTGTCTTGTCTTGTCTTGACAAGTTGTCATGTCTTGTTTGCCTTGTCTTGACAAGTTGTCTTGGCTTGTCTTGACAAGTTGTATTATCTTGTCTTGTCTTGACAAGTTGTCTTGTCCTGTCTCGTCTTGATAAGTAGTTTTGTCATGTCTTGTCTTATCTTCTCTTGTCTTGACAAGTTGTCTTGTCTTGTCTTGACTTGACAATTTGTCATGCTTTGTCTTGACAAGTTGTCCTGTCTTGTCTTGTTTTGTCTTGACAAGTTATCTTGGCTTGTCTTGACAAGTTGTCTTGTCTTGACAAGTTCTCTTGTCTTGTCTTGTCTTGACAAGTTGTCTTGTCTTGTCTTGACAAGTTGTCTTGTCCTGTCTTGTCTTGATAAGTTGTTTTTTCTTGTCTTGTCTTGTCTTGTCTTGACAAGTTGTCTTGTCTTGTCTTGTCTTGACAAGTTGTCTTGTCTTGTCTTGACTTGACAAGTTGTCTTGTCTTGTGTTGACTTGACAATTTGTCTTATCTTGCCTTGTTTTGTCTAGACAAGTTATCTTGTCTTGTCTTGTCTTGTCTTGACAAGACAAGTCTTGTCTTGTCAACTTGTCTTGTCTTGACAAGTTGTCATGTCTTGTTTGCCTTGTCTTGACAAGTTGTCTTGGCTTGTCTTGACAAGTTGTATTATCTTGTCTTGTCTTGACAAGTTGTCTTGTCCTGTCTCGTCTTGATAAGTAGTTTTGTCATGTCTTGTCTTGTCTTGACAAGTTGTCTTATCTTGTCTTGTCTTGACAAGTTGTCTTGACTTGTCTTGACTTGACTATTTGTCATGCTTTGTCTTGACAAGTTGTCCTGTCTTGTCTTGTTTTGTCTTGACAAGTTATATTGGCTTGTCTTGACAAGTTGTCTTGTCTTGTCTTGACAAGTTGTCTTGTCTTGTCTTGACAAGTTGTCTTGTCCTGTCTTGTCTTGATAAGTTGTTTTTTCTTGTCTTGTCTTGTCTTGAGAAGTTGTCTTGTCTTGTCTTGTCTTGACAAGTTGTCTTGTCTTGTCTTGTCTGGACAAGTTGTCTTGTCTTGTGTTGACTTGACAATTTGTCTTATCTTGCCTTGTTTTGTCTAGACAAGTTATCTTGTCTTGTCTTGTCTTGTCTTGTCTTGACAAGACAAGTCTTGTCTTGTCAACATGTCTTGTCTTGACAAGTTGTCATGTCTTGTTTGCCTTGTCTTGACAAGTTGTCCTTGGCTTGACTTGACAAGTTGTCTTATCTTGTCTTGTCTTGACAAGTTGTCTTGTCTTGTCTTGACTTGACAATTTGTCATGCTTTGTCTTGACAAGTTGTCCCGTCTTGTCTTGTTTTGTCTTAACAAGGCAAATCTTGTCAAAACTTAACAAGGCAAATCTTGTCTTGACAAGTTGTCTTGTCTTGTCTTGACAAGTTGTCTTGTCTTGACAAGTTGTCTTGTCTTGACAAGTTGTCTTGTCTTGACAAGTTGTCTTGTCTTGACAAGTTGTCTTGTCTTGACAAGTTATCTTGTCTTGTCTTGACAAGTTGTATTGTCTTGTCTTACCTTATCTTGACAAGTTGTCTTGTCTTGTCTTGTCTTGACAAGTTGTCTTGTCTTGTCTTGTCTTGTCTTGTCTTGACAAGTTGTCTTGTCTTGACAAGTTGCCTTGTCTTGTCTTGCAAAGTTGTCTTGTCTTATCTTGTATTGACAAGTTGTCTTGTCTTGTCTTGACAAGTTGTCTTGTCTTGTCTTGTCTTTTCTTGTCTTGACAAGTTGTCTTGTCTTGTCTTGACAAGTTGCCTTGTCTTGTGTTGACAAGTTCTCTTGTCTTATCTTGACAAGTTGTTTTGTCTTGTCTTGAGAAGTTATCTTGTCTTGTCTTGACAAGTTGTCTTGTCTTGTCTTGACAAATTGTCTTGTCTTGACAAGTTGTCTTGTCTTGACAAATTGTCTTGTCTTGACAATTTGTATTGTCTTGTCTTGACAAGTTGTCTAGTCTTGTCTTGAGAAGTTGTCTTGTCTTGTCTTGCAAAGTTGTCTTGTCTTGTCTTGCAAAGTTGTCTTGTCTTGTCTTGTATTGACAAGTTGTCTTGTCTTGTCTTGACAAGTTGTCATGTCTTGTTTGCCTTGTCTTGACAAGTTGTCTTGGCTTGTCTTGACAAGTTGTATTATCTTGTCTTGTCTTGACAAGTTGTCTTGTCCTGTCTCGTCTTGATAAGTAGTTTTGTCATGTCTTGTCTTATCTTCTCTTGTCTTGACAAGTTGTCTTGTCTTGTCTTGACTTGACAATTTGTCATGCTTTGTCTTGACAAGTTGTCCTGTCTTGTCTTGTTTTGTCTTGACAAGTTATCTTGGCTTGTCTTGACAAGTTGTCTTGTCTTGACAAGTTCTCTTGTCTTGTCTTGTCTTGACAAGTTGTCTTGTCTTGTCTTGACAAGTTGTCTTGTCCTGTCTTGTCTTGATAAGTTGTTTTTTCTTGTCTTGTCTTGTCTTGAGAAGTTGTCTTGTCTTGTCTTGTCTTGACAAGTTGTCTTGTCTTGTCTTGTCTGGACAAGTTGTCTTGTCTTGTGTTGACTTGACAATTTGTCTTATCTTGCCTTGTTTTGTCTAGACAAGTTATCTTGTCTTGTCTTGTCTTGTCTTGTCTTGACAAGACAAGTCTTGTCTTGTCAACATGTCTTGTCTTGACAAGTTGTCATGTCTTGTTTGCCTTGTCTTGACAAGTTGTCTTGGCTTGACTTGACAAGTTGTCTTATCTTGTCTTGTCTTGACAAGTTGTCTTGTCTTGTCTTGACTTGACAATTTGTCATGCTTTGTCTTGACAAGTTGTCCCGTCTTGTCTTGTTTTGTCTTAACAAGGCAAATCTTGTCAAAACTTAACAAGGCAAATCTTGTCTTGACAAGTTGTCTTGTCTTGTCTTGACAAGTTGTCTTGTCTTGACAAGTTGTCTTGTCTTGACAAGTTGTCTTGTCTTGACAAGTTGTCTTGTCTTGACAAGTTGTCTTGTCTTGACAAGTTATCTTGTCTTGTCTTGACAAGTTGTATTGTCTTGTCTTACCTTATCTTGACAAGTTGTCTTGTCTTGTCTTCTCTTGACAAGTTGTCTTGTCTTGTCTTGACAAGTTGTCTTGTCTTGTCTTGACAAGTTGTCTTGTCTTGTCTTGACAAGTTGCCTTGTCTTGTCTTGCAAAGTTGTCTTGTCTTATCTTGTATTGACAAGTTGTCTTGTCTTGTCTTGACAAGTTGTCTTGTCTTGTCTTGTCTTTTCTTGTCTTGACAAGTTGTCTTGTCTTGTCTTGACAAGTTGCCTTGTCTTGTGTTGACAAGTTCTCTTGTCTTATCTTGACAAGTTGTTTTGTCTTGTCTTGAGAAGTTATCTTGTCTTGTCTTGACAAGTTGTCTTGTCTTGTCTTGACAAATTGTCTTGTCTTGACAAGTTGTCTTGTCTTGACAAATTGTCTTGTCTTGACAATTTGTATTGTCTTGTCTTGACAAGTTGTCTAGTCTTGTCTTGAGAAGTTGTCTTGTCTTGTCTTGCAAAGTTGTCTTGTCTTGTCTTGCAAAGTTGTCTTGTCTTGTATTGACAAGTTGTCTTGTATTTTCTTGACAAGTTGTCTTGTCTTGACAATTTGTCTAGTCTTGACAATTTGTCTTGTCTTGTCTTGACAAGTTGTCTTGTCTTGTCTTGTCTTGACAAGTTGTCTTGCTTGTGTTGTCTTGAAAAGTTGTCTTTTCTTGTCTTGTCTTGTCTTGACAAGTTGTCTTGTCTTGTCTTTTCTTTTCTTGACAAGTTGTCTTGTCTTGTCTTGACAAGTTGTCTTGTCTTGTGTTGACAAGTTCTCTTGTCTTGTCTTGTCTTGACAAGTTGTCTTGTCTTGTATTGACAAGTTGTCTTGTCTTGTCTTGACAAGTTGTGTTGTCTTGTCTTGACAAGTTGTCTTGTCTTCTCTTGACAAGTTGTCTTGTCTTGACAAGTTGTCTTGTCTTGACAAGTTGTCTTGTCTTGTCTTGTCTTGGCAAGTTATCTTGTCTTGTCTTGTCTTGACAAGTTGTCTTGTCTTGTCTTGTCTTGTCTTGACAAGTTGTCTTGTCTTGTCTTGTCTTGACAAGTTGTCTTGTCTTGTCTTGCCTTATCTTGACAAGTTGTATTGTCTTGTCTTGTCTTGACAAGTTGTCTTGTCTTGTCTTGAAAAGTTGTCTTGTCTTGTCTTGACAAGTTGTCTTGTCTTTTCTTGACAAGTTGTCTTGTCTTGTCTTGCAAACTTGTCTTGTCTTGTCTTGCAAAGTTGTCCTGTCTTGTCTTGAAAAGTTCTCTTGTCCTGTCTTGTCTCGATAAGTTGTCTTGTCTTGTATTGTCTTGTCTTGACAAGTTATCTTGTCTTGACAAGTTGTCTTGTCTTGTCTAGTCTTGATAAGTTGTCTTGTCTTGTCTTGACAAGTTGTCTTGTCTTGTCTTGTCTTGTCTTGACAAGTTGTCTTGTCTTGTCTTGTCTTGAAAAGTTGTCTTGTCTTGTCTTGTCTTGTCTTGAAAAGTTGTCTTGTCTTGTCTTTTCTTTTCTTGACAAGTTGTCTTATCTTGTCTCGACAAGTTGTCTTGTCTTGTGTTGACAAGTTGTCTTGTCTTGTCTTGTCTTGACAAGTTGTCTTGTCTTGTCTTGACAAGTTGTCTTGTCTTGTCTTGACAAGTTGTCTTGTCTTGTCTTGACAAGTTGTCTTGTCTTGTCTTGACAAGTTGTCTTGTCTTGACAAGTTGTCTTGTCTTGTCTTGTCTTGACAAGTTGTCTTGTCTTGTCTTGTCTTGACAAGTTGTCTTGTCTTGTCTTGTCTTGACAAGTTGTCTTGTCTTGTCTTGCCTTATCTTGACAAGTTGTATTGTCTTGTCTTGACAAGTTGTCTTGTCTAGTCTTGAAAAGTTGTCTTGTCTTGTCTTGACAAGTTGTCTTGTCTTATCTTGACAAGTTGTCTTGTCTTGTCTTGCAAACTTGTCTTGTCTTGTCTTGCAAAGTTGTCTTGTCTTGTCTTGAAAAGTTGTCTTGTCCTGTCTTGTCTTGATAAGTTGTCTTGTCTTGTATTGTGTTGTCTTGACAAGTTGTCTTGTCTTGACAAGTTGTCTTGTCTTGTCTTGACAAGTTGTCTTGTCTTGTCTTGACAAGTTGTCTTGTCTTGACAAGTTGTCTTGTCTTGTCTTGTCTTGACAAATTGTCTTGTCTTGTCATGACAAGTTGTCTTGTCTTGTCTTGCCTTATCTTGACAAGTTGTATTGTCTTGTCTTGTCTTGACAAGTTGTCTTGTCTAGTCTTGAAAAGTTGTCTTGTCTTGTCTTGACAAGTTGTCTTGTCTTGTCTTGACAAGTTGTCTTGTCTTGTCTTGCAAACTTGTCTTGTCTTGTCTTGCAAAGTTGTCTTGTCTTGTCTTGAAAAGTTGTCTTGTCCTGTCTTGTCTTGATAAGTTGTCTTGTCCTGTCTTGTCTTGATAAGTTGTCTTGTCTTGACAAGTTGTCTTGTCTTGTCTTGTATTGACAAGTTGTCTTGTCTTGTATTGACAAGTTGTCTTGTCTTGTCTTGGCAAGTTGTCTTGTCTTGACAATTCATCTTGTCTTGACAAGTTGTCTTGTCTTGTCTTGTCAAGTTGTGTTGTGTTGTCTTGTCTTGACAAGTTGTCTTGTCTTGTCTTGTGTTGACAGTTGTCTTGTCTTGTCTTGTCTTGACGAGTTGTCTTGTCTTGTCTTGCAAAGTTGTCTTGTCTTGTCTTGAAAAGTTGTCTTGTCCTGTCTTGTCTTGATAAGTTGTCTTGTGCTGTCTTGTCTTGTCTTGACAAGTTGTCTTGTCTTGTCTTTTCTTTTCTTGACAAGTTGTCTTGTCTTGTCTTGACAAGTTGTCTTGTCTTGTGTTGACAAGTTCTCTTGTCTTGTCTTGTCTTGACAAGTTGTCTTGTCTTGTATTGACAAGTTGTCTTGTCTTGTCTTGACAAGTTGTGTTGTCTTGTCTTGACAAGTTGTCTTGTCTTCTCTTGACAAGTTGTCTTGTCTTGACAAGTTGTCTTGTCTTGACAAGTTGTCTTGTCTTGACAAGTTGTCTTGTCTTGACAAGTTGTCTTGTCTTGACAAGTTGTCTTGTCTTGACAAGTTGTCTTGTCTTGACAAGTTGTCTTGTCTTGACAAGTTGTCTTGTCTTGTGTTGTCTTGACAAGTTGTCTTGTCTTTTCTTGACAAGTTGTCTTGTCTTGTCTTGCAAACTTGTCTTGTCTTGTCTTGCAAAGTTGTCCTGTCTTGTCTTGAAAAGTTCTCTTGTCCTGTCTTGTCTCGATAAGTTGTCTTGTCTTGTATTGTCTTGTCTTGACAAGTTATCTTGTCTTGACAAGTTGTCTTGTCTTGTCTAGTCTTGATAAGTTGTCTTGTCTTGTCTTGACAAGTTGTCTTGTCTTGTCTTGTCTTGTCTTGACAAGTTGTCTTGTCTTGTCTTGTCTTGAAAAGTTGTCTTGTCTTGTCTTGTCTTGTCTTGAAAAGTTGTCTTGTCTTGTCTTTTCTTTTCTTGACAAGTTGTCTTGTCTTGTCTTGACAAGTTGTCTTGTCTTGTCTTGACAAGTTGTCTTGTCTTGTCTTGTCTTGACAAGTTGTCTTGTCTTGTCTTGACAAGTTGTCTTGTCTTGTCTTGACAAGTTGTCTTGTCTTGTATTGACAAGTTGTCTTGTCTTGTCTTGACAAGTTGTCTTGTCTTGACAATTTGTCTTGTCTTGACAAGTTGTCTTGTCTTGTCTTGTCTTGACAAGTTGTCTTGTCTTGTCTTGTCTTGACAAGTTGTCTTGTCTTGTCTTGCCTTATCTTGACAAGTTGTCTTGTCTTGTCTTGACAAGTTGTCTTGTCTAGTCTTGAAAAGTTGTCTTGTCTTGTCTTGACAAGTTGTCTTGTCTTATCTTGACAAGTTGTCTTGTCTTGTCTTGCAAACTTGTCTTGTCTTGTCTTGCAAAGTTGTCTTGTCTTGTCTTGAAAAAGTTGTCTTGTCCTGTCTTGTCTTGATAAGTTGTCTTGTCTTGTATTGTGTTGTCTTGACAAGTTGTCTTGTCTTGACAAGTTGTCTTGTCTTGTCTTGACAAGTTGTCTTGTCTTGTCTTGACAAGTTGTCTTGTCTTGACAAGTTGTCTTGTCTTGTCTTGTCTTGACAAATTGTCTTGTCTTGTCATGACAAGTTGTCTTGTCTTGTCTTGCCTTATCTTGACAAGTTGTATTGTCTTGTCTTGTCTTGACAAGTTGTCTTGTCTAGTCTTGAAAAGTTGTCTTGTCTTGTCTTGACAAGTTGTCTTGTCTTGTCTTGACAAGTTGTCTTGTCTTGTCTTGCAAACTTGTCTTGTCTTGTCTTGCAAAGTTGTCTTGTCTTGTCTTGAAAAGTTGTCTTGTCCTGTCTTGTCTTGATAAGTTGTCTTGTCCTGTCTTGTCTTGATAAGTTGTCTTGTCTTGACAAGTTGTCTTGTCTTGTCTTGTATTGACAAGTTGTCTTGTCTTGTATTGACAAGTTGTCTTGTCTTGTCTTGGCAAGTTGTCTTGTCTTGACAATTCGTCTTGTCTTGACAAGTTGTCTTGTCTTGTCTTGTCAAGTTGTGTTGTGTTGTCTTGTCTTGACAAGTTGTCTTGTCTTGTCTTGTGTTGACAGTTGTCTTGTCTTGTCTTGTCTTGACGAGTTGTCTTGTCTTGTCTTGCAAAGTTGTCTTGTCTTGTCTTGAAAAGTTGTCTTGTCCTGTCTTGTCTTGATAAGTTGTCTTGTGCTGTCTTGTCTTGTCTTGACAAGTTGTCTTGTCTTGTCTTGTCTTTTCTTTTCTTGACAAGTTGTCTTGTCTTGTCTTGACAAGTTGTCTTGTCTTGTGTTGACAAGTTCTCTTGTCTTGTCTTGTCTTGACAAGTTGTCTTGTCTTGTATTGACAAGTTGTCTTGTCTTGTCTTGACAAGTTGTGTTGTCTTGTCTTGACAAGTTGTCTTGTCTTCTCTTGACAAGTTGTCTTGTCTTGACAAGTTGTCTTGTCTTGACAAGTTGTCTTGTCTTGACAAGTTGTCTTGTCTTGACAAGTTGTCTTGTCTTGACAAGTTGTCTTGTCTTGACAAGTTGTCTTGTCTTGACAAGTTGTCTTGTCTTGACAAGTTGTCTTGTCTTGTGTTGTCTTGGCAAGTTGTCTTGTCTTGTCTTGTCTTGACAAGTTGTCTTGTCTTGTCTTGCCTTATCTTGACAAGTTGTATTGTCTTGTCTTGTCTTGACAAGTTGTCTTGTCTTATCTTGAAAAGTTGTCTTGTCTTGTCTTGACAAGTTGTCTTGTCTTGTCTTGACAAGTTGTCTTGTCTTGTCTTGCAAACTTGTCTTGTCTTGTCTTGCAAAGTTGTCCTGTCTCGTCTTGAAAAGTTGTCTTGTCCTGTCTTGTCTTGATAAGTTGTCTTGTATTGTCTTGTCTTGACAAGTTGTCTTGTCTTGACAAGTTGTCTTGTCTTGTCTAGTCTTGATAAGTTGTCTTGTCTTGTCTTGACAAGTTGTCTTGTCTTGTCTTGTCTTGACAAGTTGTCTTGTCTTGTCTTGTCTTGTCTTGAAAAGTTGTCTTGTCTTGTCTTGTCTTGTCTTGACAAGTTGTCTTGTCTTGTCTTGTCTTTTCTTTTCTTGACAAGTTGTCTTATCTTGTCTCGACAAGTTGTCTTGTCTTGTGTTGACAAGTTCTCTTGTCTTGTCTTGTCTTGACAAGTTGTCTTGTCTTGTCTTGACAAGTTGTCTTGTCTTGTGTTGACAAGTTCTCTTGTCTTGTCTTGTCTTCACAAGTTGTCTTGTCTTGTATTGACAAGTTGTCTTGTCTTGTCTTGACAAGTTGTGTTGTCTTGTCTTGACAAGTTGTCTTGTCTTCTCTTGACAAGTTGTCTTGTCTTGACAAGTTGTCTTGTCTTGACAAGTTGTCTTGCCTTGACAAGTTGTCTTGTCTTGTCTTGTCTTGGCAAGTTATCTTGTCTTGTCTTGTCTTGACAAGTTGTCTTGTCTTGTCTGGTCTTGTCTTGACAAGTTATCTTGTCTTGTCTTGTCTTGACAAGTTGTCTTGTCTTGTCTTGCCTTATCTTGACAAGTTGTATTGTCTTGTCTTGTCTTGACAAGTTGTCTTGTCTTGTCTTGAGAAGTTGTCTTGTCTTGTCTTGACAAGTTGTCTTGTCTTTTCTTGACAAGTTGTCTTGTCTTATCTTGCAAACTTGTCTTGTCTTGTCTTGCAAAGTTGTCCTGTCTTGTCTTGAAAAGTTCTCTTGTCCTGTCTTGTCTTGATAAGTTGTCTTGTCTTGTATTGTCTTGTCTTGACAAGTTGTCTTGTCTTGACAAGTTGTTTTGTCTTGTCTAGTCTTGATAAGTTGTCTTGTCTTGTCTTGACAAGTTGTCTTGTCTTGTCTTGTCTTGACAAGTTGTCTTGTCTTGTCTTGTCTTGAAAAGTTGTCTTCTCTTGTCTTGTCTTGAAAAGTTGTCTTGTCTTGTCTTTTCTTTTCTTGACAAGTTGTCTTATCTTGTCTCGACAAGTTGTCTTGTCTTGTGTTGACAAGTTCTCTTGTCTTGTCTTGTCTTGACAAGTTGTCTTGTCTTGTCTTGACAAGTTGTCTTGTCTTGTCTTGACAAGTTGTCTTGTCTTGACAAGTTGTCTTGTCTTGACAAGTTGTCTTGTCTTGTCTTGTCTTGACAAGTTGTCTTGTCTTGTCTTGTCTTGACAAGTTGTCTTGTCTTGTCTTGACAAGTTGTCTTGTCTTGTCTTGCCTTATCTTGACAAGTTGTATTGTCTTGTCTTGACAAGTTGTCTTGTCTAGTCTTGAAAAGTTGTCTTGTCTTGTCTTGACAAGTTGTCTTGTCTTGTCTTGACAAGTTGTCTTGTCTTGTCTTGTCTTGACAAGTTGTCTTGTCTTGTCTTGTCTTGTCTTGAAAAGTTGTCTTGTCTTGTCTTGTCTTGACAAGTTGTCTTGTCTTGTCTTGTCTTTTCTTTTCTTGACAAGTTGTCTTATCTTGTCTCGACAAGTTGTCTTGTCTTGTGTTGACAAGTTCTCTTGTCTTGTCTTGTCTTGACAAGTTGTCTTGTCTTGTCTTGACAAGTTGTCTTGTCTTGTGTTGACAAGTTCTCTTGTCTTGTCTTGTCTTCACAAGTTGTCTTGTCTTGTATTGACAAGTTGTCTTGTCTTGTCTTGACAAGTTGTGTTGTCTTGTCTTGACAAGTTGTCTTGTCTTCTCTTGACAAGTTGTCTTGTCTTGACAAGTTGTCTTGTCTTGACAAGTTGTCTTGCCTTGACAAGTTGTCTTGTCTTGTCTTGTCTTGGCAAGTTATCTTGTCTTGTCTTGTCTTGACAAGTTGTCTTGTCTTGTCTTGTCTTGTCTTGACAAGTTATCTTGTCTTGTCTTGTCTTGACAAGTTGTCTTGTCTTGTCTTGCCTTATCTTGACAAGTTGTATTGTCTTGTCTTGTCTTGACAAGTTGTCTTGTCTTGTCTTGAGAAGTTGTCTTGTCTTGTCTTGACAAGTTGTCTTGTCTTTTCTTGACAAGTTGTCTTGTCTTATCTTGCAAACTTGTCTTGTCTTGTCTTGCAAAGTTGTCCTGTCTTGTCTTGAAAAGTTCTCTTGTCCTGTCTTGTCTTGATAAGTTGTCTTGTCTTGTATTGTCTTGTCTTGACAAGTTGTCTTGTCTTGACAAGTTGTTTTGTCTTGTCTTGTCTTGACAAGTTGTCTTGTCTTGTCTTGACAAGTTGTCTTGTCTTGTCTTGTCTTGACAAGTTGTCTTGTCTTGTCTTGTCTTGAAAAGTTGTCTTGTCTTGTCTTGTCTTGAAAAGTTGTCTTGTCTTGTCTTTTCTTGTCTTGACAAGTTGTCTTATCTTGTCTCGACAAGTTGTCTTGTCTTGTGTTGACAAGTTCTCTTGTCTTGTCTTGTCTTGACAAGTTGTCTTGTCTTGTCTTGACAAGTTGTCTTGTCTTGTCTTGACAAGTTGTCTTGTCTTGACAAGTTGTCTTGTCTTGACAAGTTGTCTTGTCTTGTCTTGTCTTGACAAGTTGTCTTGTCTTGTCTTGTCTTGACAAGTTGTCTTGTCTTGTCTTGACAAGTTGTCTTGTCTTGTCTTGCCTTATCTTGACAAGTTGTATTGTCTTGTCTTGACAAGTTGTCTTGTCTAGTCTTGAAAAGTTGTCTTGTCTTGTCTTGACAAGTTGTCTTGTCTTGTCTTGACAAGTTGTCTTGTCTTGTCTTGCAAAGTTGTCTTGTCTTGTCTTGCAAAGTTGTCTTGTCTTGTCTTGAAAAGTTGTCTTGTCCTGTCTTGTCTTGATAAGTTGTCTTGTCTTGTATTGTGTTGTCTTGACAAGTTGTCTTGTCTTGACAAGTTGTCTTGTCTTGTCTTGACAAGTTGTCTTGTCTTGTCTTGACAAGTTGTCTTGTCTTGACAAGTTGTCTTGTCTTGTCTTGTCTTGACAAATTGTCTTGTCTTGTCTTGACAAGTTGTCTTGACAAATTGTCTTGTCTTTTCTTGACAAGTTGTATTGTCTTGTCTTGTCTTGACAAGTTGTCTTGTCTAGTCTTGAAAAGTTGTCTTGTCTTGTCTTGACAAGTTGTCTTGTCTTGTCTTGACAAGTTGTCTTGTCTTGTCTTTACAAGTTGTCTTGTCTTGTCTTGCAAACTTGTCTTGTCTTGTCTTGCAAAGTTGTCTTGTCTTGTCTTGAAAAGTTGTCTTGTCCTGTCTTGTCTTGATAAGTTGTCTTGTCCTGTCTTGTCTTGATAAGTTGTCTTGTCAAGACAAGTTGTCTTGTCTTGTCTTGTATTGACAACTTGTCAAGGCAACTTGTCATGACAACTTATCAAGACAATTTGTCAAGACAACTTGTCAAGACAAGACAACTTGTCAAGACAACTTGTTAAGACAAACTTATAAAGACATTTGTCAAGACCAGACAACACAAGACAACTTGCCAAGACAAGACAAGACAACTTGCCAAGACAAGACAAAACAACTTTTCAAAACAAGACAAGACAACTTGTTGAGACAAGACAAGACAATACAACTTGTCAAGACAAGACGACTTGTTGAGACAAGACAAGACAATACAACTTGTCAAGACAAGACAACTTGTCAAGACAAGACAACTTGTCAAGACAAGACAACTTGTCAAGACAACTTGTGAAGACAAGACAACTTGTCAGGACAACTTTTCAAGACAAGACAACTTGTCAAGATAACTTGTCAAGACAAGACAACTTGTCAAGACAAGACAACTTGTCTAGACAAGACAACTTGTCAAGACAAGACAACTTGTCAAGACAAGACAACTTGTCAAGACAAGACAACTTGTCAAGACAACATTACTTGTCAAGACAAGACAACTTGTCAAGACAAGACAACTTGTCAAGACAAGACAACAAGAACCAAGGTTATGGGGCAGTCACACAGCCGGTCTGTAACGCCTATCAATGATGCTGGAGGTGTTACTACAAAGCGAGGACTGAATTTCATCCACTTTTATTCTCGCCAATAATAAGCTAAGTACAAATATTGCGCTGTAACACGGTTGAACAGCTAAAAATGTCGACCGTCTCAGCCCACGTACCAAATAATCTGCTTTTTTGCAAATGCTCCTGAATTGTACGACAGGAAAACAAAAAGGCCTCAAAAACTTGAGGATGCTGTTCCATCATTTCATTGCACATTGCTCTTTGTCGGTCGCTGTTTATACCGTCCATCCACAGAGCAATAGCTCGATAAAAGCAGTTGCCGTCTCCACCTACGTGCACTTCTTTTCTTCCTTGTATTAGATAGCTCCTGCCGCTTTTCCTTTCTACTTCTCTCATTATTTTCGTTTGTTTGCTGTTTTTCCATAGCGATAAATATATCAATATATAACTATATACAGCCTTGTGGAAACTGTTGTCAAATGTTTTGCAGTCAGAATGCTCCCCAGTCTCCGTCGTATGCCCCGGATAATCGGCGGCTCGTAGATTATTTTGAACGTTATCTCTCAGCTAATATTTACTCGATTTCAATAGCGCTCCGTCGAGATGACGTCAGTACCGTTGTTTGTCCGCTTTTATCCATAATTCTTGCGGCCATAACAAAACAAATAGCTCATTTGCAATCATTTGTGAGTCAAATTTGGTTTGTTTGTCCGCTTTTTGAGCTATTAATAGCAGCCAGACTCTACGCTATTCTGAAAATAGATTTGGAATTACCTAGTCTAGATACATAACACATATACCTATTATATTACGCAAACGTGTATACCCTTCGTAAAAACCTCTTTGTCTGACAAAATATTGTCAAAATATTGTCCGACTCAAACGGATCACCCAAAACGACTATATATATATATATATATATATATATATATATATATATATATATATATATATATATATATATATATATATATATATATATATATATATATATATATATATATATATATATATATATATATATATATATATATATATATATATATATATATATATATATATATATATATATATATATATATATATATATATATATATATATAATTATATATATAATAGGTAATATTTGGCATTTCACTCGATCAAACTACATGTTGAAAGGATTTATGGTGAAGGAAAATTTCGAGTGTTGGAATACATACATTTAAGACCAAACCGACCAGTTGCGAAAAAATGCAACTTCAAGGCCTTCCGGCTGGAATTGAACCCGCGACTGAGCTACGGAAGCCGTTGCCGAGAGCCTATATATATATATATATATATATATATATATATATATATATATATATATATATATATATATATATATATATATATATATATATATATATATATATATATATATATATATATATATATATATATATATATATATATATATATATATATATATATATATATATTATCATGAGAGGAAGTGCTTCAGCAACTTTACGCCTGATTTGAATATTAGGTTTGAATGAGAAAAAGTCATTAAAAGGTCAATAGGTAAAGGCGAATACGTGTCACATCATGGAAACCTTAGTGTCATCTATATCGTACAGAATATGTTTCATCAAAGCAAAGCTAGATCATCGAACATATCTCTTAACGCTAGTTATCTTGTTCTAACTAAGAACGTCCGTGATGCCAGCCAAGTGATCCACCTAGCCAAACAGTTGTACCCAAGCAATACCAAATTTTTCCAGCAAGCTTTCCAGATGGCAACAAAAGAGCCGTATTACATATTTGTCGACCTAACGCCGACATGTACCGACGAAATACGACTTCGATCCGGAATCTTCCCGACAGACACTCATTACGTTTACCAACCTCGCGTATAAAAACATAGTGCTGTCAACCGTGTATTCATCTGAGGATGTCCCGCCGTGTGAGAAGGAACTACGATGTTTTAAAAGTATTGAAAAAATGTAAACCTTCCATGCGAAAAGCGATCATAAAAGCTGCAGATACAGATTTATTGGAAGCCATAATCGAGTGACTATTGAATATTTGCGGTGAAACGATTAAAATTAGTCCAAAAACGTATAAAAAGCTTACACCATACTCAGATCATATTGAGGCTGTTGCTGATAAGAGAAACCCGATCACGAAAAGAAGGAGAGTCATTTTACAAAAAGGAGACGGATTCTTACCTTTTCTACTCGCTCCTGTCTTAGAACAATTGGCGAGCTTCCTAACCAAATAATGGAGCATGTCAAAAGACTGGTTCTGGTCCCTGAACACATGGCTACAAAGAAACCCTTGGTTCTTCCACTGACTGCTCAAGTGAACCAGTTGGAGTGAACCAAATGGACAATTTGCTGTGAAGTTGTATAATCAGACCTTTCAACGCTATCTCAATAATTATGACAAACGAATGCATCGGCCTGTTCCTGTAAGTGTCGTCCCTTCCCAACCTATCGCAGCAGAAGAAACAGACCCCGAACCTTCATCAGAGACAACGCCTGAACCACCTGGAGAAATCGAGAGTGATATCATAGAAAGTGTACCATCCACGATGAAATCAAGAGCTGTACAACTGATAACGAAGATAAAAGCAAATAAATATGTGGTTGGTTGGAACGATCAAGGGCAGATTGTTTTTGAAGGAAGAACTATTCCGGGTACTAACGTCATTATTTGGTCAACGATACTCTGCGCCAAAGAAAGAATTTCAACCCTGCAGGATGGCAACTGTTCGCAAAAACTTTAGGATGTTTGAATGTACCCGAAGGAATCGTCAGAAACGAAGAGCGTCTACATTTGGTGAAGGAATATAGGAACAAGCCTTCGTCTGCTTCTAGCGACTCCCCTCTGACGCCGTCACTACAGTCTCCAGGGGCATCAACGAAACCAAGAAAGAAACGTAGAAACAAAAATCCACATAAATGGTATTCATAATCTTTTTGTAAACATTTTATTGAATAAATATTTTTACAATTACAACGTGGTTTTGTTATTCTCACACAAAATACTATTTATGTATAACGAACCAATGTATCGTTCAACTCCTGTTGATCCGTAAACATACTAGCAATAGTTGACATGAGAATATTTCTACTACGATGTAAAGCATAAATAAACAGTATTGTCCACACACACGAGACTGACTGTAAAGTCTTTTCATTCCAAGTAAATGTACTGCTATGATCTTGTAGAAAGGTGTGAAAGTCTCTGCTGTAAAATTCAGGGCGTTGTCCATAAGAGTCGAATAATTCTCCTTTTCCATCCGAGGTGATGTAAACAGCTATACCCAGTGTGTACCAGATCCATCGCTGGGATCCACGTTTATAATAAAACCTCTAGGTCTTTTCTGTATCTGACTTGGTAAACGATCCGAGGGTAAAACATCTGTAAACACTGATTTGGCATGTGGGTCACTTTGTAAGACACGAAGAAGTTGACGTGTGTTCATTTTAGCTTCTGAAGTCACTTAGCGCGTTACGGTTGGAATCAATCTCGATAAGATTTTGAAATTCTCCAAGCACCACGATATTTATAGCCCCAGTCAGAGCCATACCGAACTTGCATTCTAAGGTGACGTTTCCATCCCTGATATAGGTTGAAAATGATCTCCAACACATGGATCAGCTGTTAAATCAAATACGTACAGGGTATAGCCATTTGCATACTCGTCTCGAGTTTGATTCTGAAACATCTTGTTGGTGCCAGCATAGAGCGTTTGGAATGCTGAAACATAGTTGGTCCCTGTTGCTCCGGCGAACTTTAGGTAAACTGGTTTGCCAGGCCGGTGTTCTCCATTCACTGATAATGCAAGAAATGTTGTGTCGTAGTTCTTAAAATTGAAAGGATTCTTGTTATAAACTCCGTTGTATGCATCTGCATCCACCATGTCTATTACAACTCTATCGGGAAGAAGTCCTTGGAATATATTCTGTTGATCTCCAGACTTGTTTCCCGTTGGTACGAAGGAGCTTCTGCTGATGAAACCAGGCAAAAGGGAGCTCTTGATCTCACCAGCTTGAGCTTGATCGGAACAGCACCAAGTATATAGCGTTCTTGCGCGAACAGATCCGAATGAATTCTTCCTTCCATCGCTACAGACATGTTTAGGCTTGTATGTGCGTGACGTTACTTTAATCCTTTGTTCGCATCGGCAACTTCTGCTAGTGGATTGACGGCATCCATCCGTCCAGCCTGGTCTTTGTAGAACAACGCTGAAGTTAAGTGAGACGATTCAACGTCCTTGCTAAAGTTCAATACAGTTTCTATATACATGTATGCTCGCTAGGGATACGAAGTGGTTGATGTTGTTCAGATAAACTTCCACTTGAGAAAATAATGCAAGCATCCATAAATTCACGGATCCTACTTGGGCGGTGCCAGGTAAGTTAGTTCCGTCTCCATTCGTTATCTTTCGCTCGAATGTGTAGGTAACTATTTACCAGATCGGTGTAGACATCAGAATTTGCAGCACTGAGAAACTCTATAGTGTCCGAAGTTCCAATGCTTGAAAGAGGGTCGATATCTTCCCAAAATCCTTTACTCATTTCAACATGAGTATCAGGAACAGCAAATAAGCCCAGTTCCGATTTTACACACGATCAGGAATCTTTATGTAAAGTCTCGTAGCCTTGTGCCATTATTTAAGAAAAGTAGGTTTTTCTGGAGATGTTTTCCGCCTCTTGATCTGCGACCGACTGGTAGATTTCGACGACGCATTGGTTTTTATAGATGCCTTGCGTTTGCGACCACCTCCTGATTGGTTACTCATGAATTGTCTTGCTCCCTGCTGAGCTAAATCTTTGACAACTGCGACGCCATGATCTTTGACAGATTGCTTCACACTTTTTCCGGCCAGGACATCTCTACCGACATCTGTCGCCGCTTGCAGAGCTCTCCGTCCAATCGCTTGTGCTCCTCGTTTCACCAGAGGTATATTGCTTATCGGGCAATACTTTTAAAGAAACTTCCAATACCGTAGCCTCTTTGAATCCGCGCACGTCTGAAACCAGATATACTTCCACCTCGCTGTCCTCTTAAATAAAATTGTTGAAACTGCTTTGCATTTGGAACAATTGTCGCTCTCATCTTTAAATAAAATACTGCGATATGCTCTGTCTGAAGTGAAGTGTCACGATCGACTTTCCAAATCCAAATGAGACGTTTTCGTTGTTGTCGTCCTTTATATCTCTTTCGATCGTCTCGAATGATTTCACTTTTACGGGAACGTATTGAAGGTTGCGAAAAGTAACGTTTACATTTTCCCCGTATTTTCCTTCGGTATTAACAATTCTTAGAAGAGGTACTTTGACATCGTCAACAAACTGTACATCCACAACATTAGTGTACAAGTACATGTTTGAGAATCCGCCTTTTACATCCGCCACGTATCGACTCACAATTTTCTTCGTAATATCGGTATCTTGATCGAATCCTAAGGTGGCTGCAATATAATCATTCAGCAAAACTAATCCTCCTTTAGGAACATCGACCTGAACTTTCTGCTTGCTTACAATGTATGAAAATGTTATCTTATATTTTGCCTCTCGTCATACAACGGTTTAAGGCTTTGACAAGATCAGAAACGGTGTTGTAATGACCGTTTGGAACGAGGCCTTTCTCTAGGACACCAGTCTCTAGTTTATAAATAAACGTTTGCTGATTGCCTTCGCGTATCGTGCTCCATGTACGAGGATAATTAAACTCGGAAAGGGCTATACTTCCCAGTCCCCTGTCAGCTCTAACGTTTCGCCCAGTTTCACTTTAAAATTCGCTACCGTATTGTTAGGGAAATGCTTAATAGAACTATTACTTGGGAGGGTCAGGTAAAACTGTGTTGCCATCTCGACGAGTAAGACACAAATGAACACAAGTTATAAGATTCACACACTTTTATTTCGAAATATGTTTTATATTATCAGTCGGTACCCAAGAATTAAAATCATACGAGTAACCTAACCATTTTACAAGATATTGTTTGCGTTTACCGCACATTTTTTAATCATATTTTCTACTATAAAAAATTCAGTGTCTTTCTTGATATTTTATACACTGGTGGTCTTCGTAATTTTTAGGTATACGCTTCGGTTCTTCGGGCTTCTGGGTAAGTAACCTTTCTTGAATGTTCGTTTGGCTTTGCTTTTTTTTTTGCCCACGTTAAATTTATACTTGATGGGCGCGCTTGACTCGTTACCGTACAATCGATGCCACACCATGCTTTCATTCTCGTGATTCACATCAGCCGGTTTCATTCCAATACTCCGATGTCGTGAATGGTTATAGGAATACAGTAATACACCAACTTTTGTTGCACATCGATATACTTTACTGTATTCTTAGCTGTAAAATATTTCCACATCGTTCCCTTAAGCGTTCAACTAAATCGTTCCACAATAGACGCTTTGGTGTCGTTGTGCGTTCACTGTTATTTTCAACTAGTAGTTTTAACTATTTTAAGAGGATCAAAGTTAACTCCATGCGGGGGAGTTATTTTACAGGAGTTATTTTAACTCTACTTTTTGGAGTATTGTATCTGAAAGTTATCCCTTACGCCGGAGTTAACCGTCTCAATTGGGATTACGCAAACTCTTTTAGCTCTATTTTGGGGGTAAATTCCTGAGATAAGAGCTCAATGATAACAAACACGATCAAAATACACACGTAAACAACAATTTATGTTTTGTGTTCTTTATTTCTGTTTTATTAAATAAGATTTAATGATAATTTTTAAGAGAGACCGCTAAGGCCCGGTTCAGTCGTCGAAGTTCTCATTCTTCCGAACCTAATTCAGCGAGTTAAGTTCATGAGAAGTTCAACGTTTGAATCAATTAAGTTCGACTCGAGCTGTCGGGAATTTCGACTTCGTTTGGTTGATAGGCTCGACAACTAATTAAAACGTCATACTTCTCATGAACCGAACCTAAATGCGGTATCGGAATTCGGATGTATTTTAAAAATGGTAAAATGCACGGCAGTATTATCGCACAAAGCACGCAATGGGATATTTATTATATTACTTGTATTTTATGATTTGTAAAGTATTTTCAAAGCCATTCAAATCTATCTTCCGGGGGGTCATACGACAACTCGACAAAGAAGCCAGCAAAATACTTGAATCTGATTGGAGAAAAATTACGAACAGAAAAAACCTGTCAATCAAGTTTTTAGGCATTATTAACTGACTCGGCAATGAAAGTTCGAAGCAATGGGAGCTTCAAAAACATTAAAAAAGGAACTGTAAAATGTATAACTAATATGAAAAAAAAGTACGTTGTTTAAAGTTATTCGTCGCTGCTGTCTAGAACTTGAATTGCTTCACTCGTGGCGAATCTGATGACTGATCGAAGCTTGAAGAACCAGAACCGACTTCAAACAAATGACCTGCATCACCGAACGAAAAGGAGCAGTCCTGAGAACATGGTTGATGCCGGTTTTGAAAGGGAGGACCAATTGGTGTATAAAGACTGTAACTCGTTCTTCGTTATTGTCGTTGTTTTCATTCCTCGACGTGTTTACCCCTCAACTTCAAGTCTGTTGCTGTTCGGACAAGACAGGACAAGACAACTTGTCAAGACAAGACAAGACAAGACAACTTGTCAAGACAAGACAAATTGTCAAGACAAGACAAGACAACTTGTCAAGACAAGACAAGACAACTTGTCAAGACAAGACAAGACAACTTTTCAAGACAAGACAAGACAAGACAACTTGTCAAGACAAGACAAGACAACTTGTCAAGACAAGACAAGACAAGACAACTTGTCAAGACAAGATAAGACAACTTGTCAAGACAAGACAAGACCAGACAACTTGTCCAGACAAGACAATACAAGACAACTTGTCAAGACAATACAACTTGACAACACAAGACAACTTGTCAAGACAAGACAAGACAAGGCAACTTGTCAAGACAAGACAAGAGAAGACAGCTTGTCAAGACAAGACAGGACAAGACAACTTGTCAAGACAACACAACACAACTTCTCAAGACAAGACAAGACAAGTCAGGACAAGACAACTTGTCAAGACAAGACTAGACAACTTGTCAAGACAAGACTAGAAAAAGACAAGACAAGACAAGACAACTTGTCAAGACAAGACAAGACAACTTGTCAAGACAAGACAAGACAAGACAACTTGTCAAGACAAGACAAGACAAGACAACTTGTCAAGACAAGACAAGACAACTTGTCAAGACAAGACAAGACAAGACAATACAACTTGTCAAGACAAGACAAGACAACTTGACAACATAAGATTACTTGTCAAGACAAGACAAGACAAGCCAACTTGTCAAGACAAGACAAGACAACTTTTCAAGACAAGACAGGACTAGACAACTTGTCAACACAAGACAACACAACTTATCAAGAGAAGATAAGACAAGTCAGAACAAGACAACTTGTCAAGACAAGACAAGACAAGACAAGACAACTTGTCAAGACAAGACAATACAACTTGTCAAGACAAGACAACTTGTCAAGACAAGACAAGACAACTTGTCAAGACAAGACTAGAAAACTTGTCAAGACAAGGCAACTTGTCAAGACAAGACAAGATAAGAAATGACAACTTATCAAGACAAGACAAGACAACTTGCCAAGACAAGACAAGACAAGACAAGACAACTTGTCAAGTCAAGACAAGACAACTTGTCAAGACAAGACAAGACAAGACAACTTGTCATGACAAGACTAGACAAGATAACTTGTCAAGACAAGACAACTTGTCAAGACAAGACAGGACAAGACAACTTTTCAAGACAAGGCAGGACAACTTTTCAAGACAAGGCAGGACAACTTTTCAAGACAAGACAAGACAAGTCACGACAAGACAACTTGTCAAGACAAGACAAGGCATGACAACTTGTCAAGACAAAACAAGACAATTTTACAAGTCTAGACAAGACAAGAGAACTTGTCAAGACAAGACAAGACAAGAGAACTTGTCAAGAAAGACAAGACAACTTGTCAAGACAAGACAAGACAACACAACTTGTCAAGACAAGACAACTTGTCAAGACAAGACAACTTTTCAAGACAAGAAAACTTGTCAAGACAAGACAAGACAAGACAACTTGTCAAGACAAGACAAGACAAGACAACTTGTCAAGACAAGACAAGAGACAACTTGACAACATAAGATTACTTGTCAAGACAAGACAAGACAAGACAAGACAAGGCAACTTGTCAAGACAAGACAAGACAAGACAAGACAACTTTTCAAGACAAGACAGGACTAGACAACTTGTCAACACAAGACAACACAACTTCTCAAGAGAAGATAAGACAAGTCAGAACAAGACAACTTGTCAAGACAAGACAAGACAAGACAAGACAACTTGTCAAGACAAGACAAGACAACTTGTCAAGGCAAGACAACTTGTCAAGACAAGACAAGACAAGAAATGACAACTTATCAAGACAAGACAAGACAACTTGCCAAGACAAGACAAGACAAGACAAGACAACTTGTCAAGACAAGACAAGACAACTTGTCAAGACAAGACAAGACAAGACAACTTGTCAAGACAAGACAAGACAAGACAAGACAACTTGTCAAGACAAGACAAGACAAGACAATACAACTTGTCAAGACAAGACAAGACAACTTGACAACATAAGATTACTTGTCAAGACAAGACAAGACAAGGCAACTTGTCAAGACAAGACAAGACAAGACAAGACAAGACAAGACAAGACAACTTTTCAAGTCAAGACAGGACTAGACAACTTGTCAACACAAGACAACACAACTTCTCAAGAGAAGATAAGACAAGTCAGAACAAGACAACTTGTCAAGACAAGACAAGACAAGACAAGACAACTTGTCAAGACAAGACAACTTGTCAAGACAAGACAACTTGTCAAGACAAGACAAGACAACTTGTCAAGACAAGACTAGAAAACTTGTCAAGACAAGACAACTTGTCAAGACAAGACAAGACAAGAAATGACAACTTATCAAGACAAGACAAGACAACTTGCCAAGACAAGACAAGACAAGACAACTTGTCAAGACAAGACAAGACAACTTGTCAAGACAAGACAAGACAAGACAACTTGTCAAGACAAGACAAGACAAGACAACTTGTCAAGACAAGACAAGACAAGACAATACAACTTGTCAAGACAAGACAAGACAACTTGACAACATAAGATTACTTGTCAAGACAAGACAAGGCAACTTGTCAAGACAAGACAAGTCAAGACAAGACAAGACAACTTTTCAAGACAAGACAGGACTAGACAACTTGTCAACACAAGACAACACAACTTCTCAAGAGAAGATAAGACAAGTCAGAACAAGACAACTTGTCAAGACAAGACAAGACAACTTGTCAAGACAAGACAAGACAACTTGTCAAGACAAGACAAGACAACTTGTCAAGACAAGACAACTTGTCAAGGCAAGACAAGACAATATAAGACAACTTATCAAGACAAGACAAGACAATACAACTTGTCAAGATAAGACAAGACAAAACAAAACAAGACAAGACAAGACAAGACATGACAACTTGTCAAGACAATAAAAGTTAAGACAACTTGCCAAGACAAGACAAGACCACTTGTCAAGACAAGACAAGACAACTTGTCAAGACAAGACAGGACAAGACAACTTGTCAAGACAATACAAGACAACTTGTCAAGACAAGACAACTTTTCAAGATAAGACAAGATAAGACAAGACAACTTGTCAAGACAAGACAAGACAAGACAACATATCAAGACAAAACAGGACAAGACAACTTGTCAAGACAACACAGCTTGTCAAGACAAGGCAAGACAACTTGTCAAGAAAAGACAACTTGTTAAGACAATACAAGACAAGACAAGAAAAATACAAGACAACTTATCAAGACAAGACAGGACAAGACAACTTGTCAAGACAAGACTAGACAACTTGTCAAGACAAGACAACTTTTCAAGACAAGACAAATTGTCAAGACAAGACAAGACAACTTGTCAAGACAAGACTAGACAACTTGTCAAGACAAGACTATAAAAAGACAAGATAAGACAAGACAAGACAACTTGTCAAGACAAGACAAGACAACTTGTCAAGACAAGACAAGACAACTTGTCAAGACAAGACAAGACAACTTATCAAGACAAGACAAGACAACTGTCAACACAAGACAAGACAACTTGTCAAGACAAGACTACAAAACTTGTCAAGACAAGACAACTTGTCAAGACAAGACAAGACAAGATAACTTGTCAAGACAAGACAAGACAAGATAACTTGTCAAGACAAGACAACTTGTCAAGACAAGACAGGACAATACAACTTTTCAAGACAAGGCAGGACAACTTTTCAAGACAAGACAAGTCACGACAAGACAACTTGTCCAAACAAGACTACACGAGTTTACAGTTGAAAGTCAAATCAAGTAAAATCCCTAATATTCAGTCCCCTAGGGACAAATGAATTAAGTTTATAATCCCTGAAAGCTCCTCTTCTGGTTGGTTCCCTAACATCCGTTTTGTCAATTATTATCACTGTCATATCATTAACTCCTTCATGTCCATCGCTAAAGAAATGCGAGTATAAATGTCCCCCAGGAATTCCCCTCTGACCTTTACCATACCTTGTTGCACTACTTTTATGGTTATTAAATCGCTGCCTGAATGACGTTATTGTATTTCCTACATATACTTTACAGCATTTATTAGAAATAATTAGATAAATAGCTCCTTTAGAATCACAATCAAAAGTTGATCACAAAAGAACGATCTTCGCCGTCAAACGTACATCCTTCTTTCACAAATTTACATATTTGGCACCGCGATTTACCCCATTTCTTCATACCCTTATTCAAATTATTCTCTCGCTTAACTTTAGATCTTACCATAGCATCTTTTAAGTTTCTCGGTCTTCTAAAAGCCACCATCGGCTTCTCCTCGAAGATCTCTCTCATATTCTCCGATGCATGCGAAACAGGTAAAGCCGAATCTATAACTTTACTTAACCCCGACAACGCTGGATGAAAATTTATCACCAACGGCATTGTATCATTACTGCTGGATTTCTTATTTCTAGTATCGACTTTTAGTTCTTGTTTTCGAAATCTGAGAACCCCTCTTAATAAAATGACCATGAAGCTCTTTTAACCTTTCTTCAAAAAATCTCATCTGAATCACAAATTCGTCTTATTCTTAAAGCCTGACCATATGAAATACCCTGTTTGGCATGCCTCGGATGAAGTACACGATCTATTATCTAAATACTGATGTGTATCTTATTATCCCTAAGTTTAATCATAACATCCAAATAGGAAATCTTTTCATACGACCATGCCATGTATATTTTATCGCATCATGATATGAATTTACATAATTTAAAAATTCATTACCATGTAACCAAATTAAAAAGATGTCATCCAGGAAACCCAACCATATTGTATAAAGATTCTTAAATAAATAAATAAATAAATACAGGCCATAGTACATATAATAGCACCATCTGGAATATCACCCAATGGTGTGGGGAATTGATGATTATTGTAAGGAAGCATATAGACAGTAGTTTGAGTTAGTGGAAAACAATCCTATTAAAGAGGTATCTAAGTTAATTGAGGAAACATTAACTAATTTAATGAAAAACAAAATTATTTTTGGAAGAAAATCGCAAATACTTAAGGGGCAGAGATTTAAAAATTGGTGAGATTCTATTTGCTACCTGGTCGGCCTGTTATTTCTAACTGTGGTACACCTATGGAAGGAATATCGTAGTTTTTGGATTTTCATCTACAAACAATTGTAAAAACTCTGCCCTATAGTATTAAAGATACTACAGATTTGTTATGTAAGTTGAGGGAATTGGGTGATATTCCAGATGACGCTATTATATGTACTATGGACGTAGTTGGTCTATATCCCCATATTCCTCATGAAGAAGGTCTTAGGAATATGGAAGAAATAATTGAGGAGTTTAAGCTAAAGATTTAGTGGAATTAGCCAAATTAATTTTGGAAAATAAATTAACAACAAACTTTACCGGCAGTAGTTAGGAACCGCGATAGGAACTAAGTTTGCTCCATCATTTGCAAAATTAATATGTTTATGTCCAAGTTAGAGCGGAAGATGCTCCGGGAATATCACTTGAATCTTTGGATATGGTTGCGTTTCCTGGATGACATCTTTTTAATTTGGTTACATGCATGGTAATAAAAGGTTGGAATTTTTAAATTATGTAAATTCATATCATGATACGATAAAATATACATGGAATAGTCGTATGAAAATATTTCATATTTGGATGTTATGATTAAACTTAGGGATAATAAGATATCTATACTGATCATGTGTATTCCAAACCCACGGATACCCATCAGTATTTAGATAATAGGTCGTGTCATCCGAGGCATGTGAAACAGGGCATTCCATATGGCCATTTGTGAAAGAAGGATGTACGTTTGACGGCGACGATCGTTCTTTTGTGATCAACTTTACATTTGGTTGTGATTCTAAAGGAGTTATTTATCTAATTATTTGTAAAAAATTAGTGCTGTAAAGTATATGTAGGAAATACAATAACGTCATTCAGGCAGCGATTTAATAACCATAAAAGTAGTGCAACGAGGTATGGTAAAGGTCAGAGTGGAATTCCTTATGAACATTAATACTCGCATTTCTTTAGCGATGGACATGAAGGAGTTAATGATATGACAGTGATAATAATTGACAAAACGGATATGTTAGGGAACCAACCAGAAGAGAACCTTTCTGGGCTTATAAACTTAATTGATTTGTCCCTAGGGGACTGAATATTAGGGATTTTACTTGATTTGACTTTGTAATTACTTTTTTATGTTATATAATGCTCGAACTCTCTGTAAACTCGTGTATCTTGACAAAGGGGCAGAACCCCGAAACGTAGATTAAAGTTTTTAAAAAGTTATCTTGATCAATTTTTACATGTTTTTTAACTTTCGTGGAAGAAGATTCACTGTTTATATATATATATATATATATATATATATATATATATATATATATATATATATATATATATATATATATATATATATATATATATATATATATATATATATATATATATATATATATATATATATATATAACCCGTGACCCTGCGATGCTAGTGCAGTGCTCTGACCACTGAGCTACGGAAGCCGTTGCCGATATATATATATATATATATATATATATATATATATATATATATATATATATGTGTGTGAGTAGAAGTTTTCTAGTCAGCAAGAGAGCTCAACACAGTAAAATTGTGGAGCAATGATATAGTTAAAAATGGTTTATTTACAATTAAAAGTTAAAAACATTTACTCGAGTTTCACGCTCAAGGCGATCATCAAACTCGAGTAAATGTTTTTTAACTTTTAATTGTAAATAAACCATTTTTAACTATAACTATATATATATATATATATATATATATATATATATATATATATATATATATATATATATATATATATATATACATATATATATATATATATATATACAGAGGGCTTTAATAATAATTAATTGATATATGAGAGGATTTAATATTGTCAAATACATATATGGGAAAAGTGACTGCCCCAACCGGTAATCGAACCCTGGTCTCCGAAGGTTAGATGCGATGTCTGCCTGTTGGTGTTAAGTGAAAGCGGCGAATTTAATATGTATATGGGAAATCACTGACTGTTCTGACCGCGTGTCTCATTAGCTCAAAGGTCAGAGCGCCGAAACGTTGGTTCGGAGACCAGGGTTCGATTCCCGGTTGGGGCAGTCACTTTTTCCATATATATATATATATATATATATATATATATATATATATATATATATATATATATATATATATATATAATATTCACTTCTTTTAAAAAGGAAGGAACACTTCTGTTAAGTATATATACATAAAAACTATTCGTGAGCAATGGATCCCTGCCCCGGTGGGATTATCACCTCACTCAACATTAGATTTGTGAGTCTTAAACTTGATAGTTTGATTAATTTAAACTGATATTATATGCTAAAAGTTAATGATTCTACTTGTCCGTGTTAAATCGAACACGTCTAAAATATAACTTCTGCCGACTAAAATATAACTTCTGCCGACTGAAACCCGTAGCACCTTCGTAGGATCTCCGGGCCTGTTAGCACCTTCTATTACATTCATTTCTCAATTAATTAATCTTATAGGTTTCAAGTGGATATTATTACTCCAAATATCTGAATCTCAATTATTCTATACCAAATGTCACCAAAGTAATTAGGAAATGCTCAAAGACACTTGGCCAGTCAGCGTTCAGAATTACAGTGCTCTATTTCTCATATTTACAGATTACCATTCCCTGAGACTTGGGGAATGGTAATCTAAGTTAGTCATTAGTATTCCCTATTACTTTGGGAATACTAAGAAGGCCTCAAGTCGAAAGCAAACAAAAACCGGCGAGATTATCACGATGGCTTCGCGACCTTGCTCGCGAGGGTACATAAAATAGTAGGGCCAACTACGTATAAGGAAGTAAAAAATCGTGTTGCTTAATCGTTTGAATCGGACAATATTTGGGACTTCGCAGACAATTAAGCGTCGCAGTCAATGGCGATTCGTGATTTTTACGAAGGGTATGGACGTTTGCGTAATATAATAGACACTGCACGTATGTTATGTATTTAAATTCAGTAATTCCAAATATGTTTTCTGAATTGAAATTGGTTAAATATTGATCGAGATAACGTTCAAAATATACGACGAAACGGCATTTTGCCATTTGTGACCACAAATACACGGCGTGCGAGGTTTAAAAGACAACGACGAAGAATCGAAATTCAATAGTTGTCTGTTATGTGGAAATTATGGCCGAGACTTCCGGTCAAGGTAAACTAAACAGACTCAGGAATTAAGAGACATGCAACCGCTACTCGTCAACTACAGTACATCTGATCAACAAGTAGAACCACCTTCTGGACGTAGTTGTCGTGAACAATCTATAGATTGGAAATGTGTATGTTCTGTCAAGAGAATGGTGTTAAAAATACTCATAATGTATCTGTAATGGAGTTTAGTAAGTTTAGAAGAATCTGATCTGATCGTGCGAGTAAGGTTAGCAAATGTTAGTGATCTACAGTAGTAGCATCTGAGGGTAAATATCATTTAAAGTGCTAGGTCCAGTTTCAGAGAAAATAGATAATTTTACAAAGGATGAGTAGAACTGGTATTTTCATATATTCTGTCTGGTTTGGATCAACAGGCACGTAGGAAGCATTTAATAAGTGGGTATAGGCCAGAAGGTGCGAGCTCTCCGAACATTTTTTTAATTTTCTAAGGCTCTGAATGCCATGATTAATACTTTTATTTAAATAGGGTAATCCATTCAGTTATTACAACTGGTATCAATAGGAGCCCTATAATAAGTTAAATATGTAGTTTAAAAGATGACTAACAAATAATATCATATTAAAATATTAAAAATACTAAAACACTATAATACAAGGAAAGTAGTTACTTATTAGCGATCATAGAACGATTAAAAACTACACATCCATGATAATAAAATGATCTCTTGGCAGCTTTAGATCTCACACCAGGCAAATGAAGTAAGTTACTCTGCCTAGTACCTGTAGGTCATTAACGCAATACGGGTTAAGTTGTTGTTCATCGATGGGTCCTTTGGGAATTATTGTGTCCCAATTTACATTTTTCAAATCCTGAGAATATATTTTCGGGTCATAATTTGCATAGTTTCTCACAACTTTGAGCTGTGGTGGCGCTTTCCTCCAATTCAGTTTACGAATACAGAAAACCATGTCATGATCGCTTAGGCTGACACTTACCACCCCAGAAGAACTTATATTCAGAGGACAGGTACATGTAGTAGCTATAATGTCTATAATTATTGCTAGCAATGTTTGGGAAACATGAGTGATGCGAGTTGATTGATTGAATTGAATTTATTAAATAATCAACTGGTAGATTGCGAAAACACAATCTAACAAACTTGATTTTACATGAGTTATTAAAAGGGAGAATTAGCTATGTTCCAATAAATACATAAGTAAAAACAATTAAAAGCACAAAATTAAGAACTATAATATTTAAAAACAAACGCTAATAAGAAGCACAATTATCCCATGTGCTTATTGATTTTGGTATAAAACTTTTGGAAAAACGTTCGGTTCTGCATTTAAAAAGTGGAAATGTTCGATTGTTTCTTAAGTAATAATTGTTCACCTTCGATTTTGGCAGAAGACCATTTAACTTGTTACTAGGATGGAGGGCAGATTTGTACATTTGATAGCATATAAGCGTATCCTTCTTTCATAAAGACTAACCATATTCAGTGAATATGCCCTTCTCTGTAATTGTTCCACCTGGTCGATTAATTTCTGAGTGAGTGAAAAATGCCAGACTTGGCAGGCGTATTCAAGGATGGGACGAACGAAAGAACAATATATTGTGACCAGTTATTTAGTTGGTATTCCAGAGCGTTTAAGTAAACGCAGAGAGAAGAGACGTTTACTCGCCTTAGTACAAAATAATCAATATGTAGATTCCACGTAAGGTTAGTGAAATAATAACTCTAAGTAGTTTAAAATGAGGCACGTTCTCAATTTGGGTATCGTTGAGAGAAAGATGGTCAAAAGTAGGAGTTTGTTTAAGAAAGGATATTCGAAGTTCTTTAGTCTTTGTTAAATTTAACAGCATGTTATTAGTAGTGGTCCAATTGTAGATTTCGTTCAGCTCGTCTTGGAGATGACTTGTGTGGATTATGGTGGTAACTTCAAAGGTCGAGCAATCATCCACATATTTATAAATTGGTGTTCTTGTAGTCAGGTAATTAATCATGACTAGGAAAAATAGTGGACCAAGTTTAGTTCCCTGTGGTACTCCAGCATGTATAGAAATCAAATACGACTTGAATGGACCAAGTTTTACGCGTAGATAGCGTTGTTGGAGAAAGTCTGCACACCAATTGATCAATAGAGGAGGTACACCAAGATGTTGGAGTTTGTTAAGTAGAATGTTGTGGTCAATTCTGTCAAATGCCTTCGAGAAGTCGATCATACAAGAACGAATAACGGTATGAGGTTTGTCAGTAGCAGCAAACCAGTGGTGAATCAAATGGACGAGTGCGTGAGTTGTGGAGCATCCCTTAACGTTGCCATATTGATTCGGATCCACGTGCGGAAGAATTAATTCTGAAATCCATTTGAAAACGAAACTTTCCAAAATCTTACTTAGAACTGGAGTTAAAGAAATAGGTCTGAGGTCTTTGTCTGCATTTTGAGGGTTTGCACTTTTAGGTAACGGCAGAACATCAGCACATTTCCAAAGAGATGGTACGATGCCCTGGGCAATCGATGCGTTAAAAATACAAGAAATAGGTGTAGATAATGAACCAGAATTAGATTTTAAAAGCCAATTCGGGATTTCATCAGGACCGACTGCTTTTTGCACTTTGATTTTGGATAGTACTGCTTCGACCTGATCAGGAGAAATAATGTACTTATCTGGAATGAAGGAAACTGGAAGTTGAATAAAATTTAACGGAGGAATGTCGTTAGCTGCATTACAAAAACACTCACAAATATGGTTGACGAGGTCTTGACCTCTCAATACTTGACCATTATGGGATAGTTTAGTAAACGATTTTGAATTTGGTAGGCCAGTAAGGAGTTTGACATTCTTCCACCACTTTCTGGGGTTGGAGGCTTGAGTGTTGTCAACCATCGAGTTATAAAACTGTTGTCGGGCATGTCTGCACATCTTTATGACTTTGTTGCGATAAATGTTATATTTAGGTATTTGACCTTTAGTCCAGGCCAATTGACGTATAGCAATAGCATCTTTGATGTTAGCATTCATCCAGGGTTTATCCATTGGGTGTGATTTGACGCTTCGTAACGGCAGGTAAGTGTTTATGTTTTCAGAAATGGTGGCGGAGAACAAATCAAATTTGTCATAAATTGAAGTTGCACGATAGAGAGGGGTCCAATTGTTAAATGACAAACTGGAAGACAATGACAGCTTGTTTGAAGGCCTGCTTAAACGTTTAAATAAGCGTACGGTTGAATGGCTTTTAGGTGTGTAGTTGCATGGGGATATAAGGACGCAAGAATGATGCGACATCCCAATTGGAGGTAAAATATGTGCGTTTAGATAATATTGAGATAGGGTAGAATAGACTTGATCAAGAATATTATTTCCACGTTGGTAAAGTAACAAGTTTTTTTAGTTTGAAGGACGAGCATAAATTTGCTGAATTAAATTGATTGAAATCGCCCATAATAATAATAGCCGAATTAGGAAAATTGGAGAGAATAATATCTAGATTCTGAAAAAGATGGGCGCGTAACGACGAATCGTTGCTGCTTGGTGGATGGTATATAGTTTCCAGAATAACTGCGTTGATACCTCTTGGGAGCTGTTTCAATTTGATTAAGAACCATTGGGATTCAAAATTTGGGTCTTCATACTCTTGTAAATGTATAAAGTCGATGTTGTTTCTGAAGTAACTGCAAATTCCGCCGCCAATTTGACCGTTTTGAGGGTCTTTGCCAATAGATATATAACCTGCAGTATCGTAATTAAATCGTCAGGAACATTAGAAGTAAGCCAGGTTTCAGTAATAACAGCAATGTCGGTGTTATTCACGGAGATACTTCCATGGACTTCGTCTAGTTTGTTTACCATTGATCTCGTGTTGGCTGTAATAAGTTGGATGAAACTAAAAGTTTTAAAGAGAGCTCGTATAGTTGTTTACATTCAGATGGAATATTTCGTTTGGCAGATAGACCACAATTCAGATCACCCATGATCATCACCCATGATCATCACTTAAGATGGAAGTCTTGATGGCATTGCGTACACTGAATTCGTGGTTGGTTTCTCCTGATCAATATAACACAACTTGGGCAGGTATTCGCTGGACCAGGGTTCAACGAAACATCATTACACATCAATAACGCATGTAAAATAACTACTTTTCGAGTCAGGTTAATAACACGGAGGCAAACAACATCGAACGATGTATAATATTTGGCTTCGGGTCGCCTGATAATGATTTCTATGAAGTCTATTTGTTCCATCCCTCATGAAAACAACTATATTTTATTGCTATTTTATAACTATTTTATTGCTATCACACCTATTTTTATGCTATTTTATAGAGCAACTACCCTATTTTAATTCTATCATAATATTTCACCAAAACAGGGACTTATATTTTATTCATGTTTTACTTTATTTTATAACTATTTTTACACAGAATATAAATAAAATAGCATATTTTAAAACTATTATTGGCAGCTGAGAAAACAAATAGGTTGAAAATAGGCTATTTTATTTCTATTTTATTATTTAAAATATGAATAAAATATACTATTTTAAACTCATAGAATAAAATAGACTGTTTAAACCCTATTTTACATTTTAAGAAAATGGCACTATTTTCAAATAGGGATAAAATATACTATTTTAAACCTATTAAATTTTCTTAACTTGCAAAATAGAATAAAATAGACTGTTTTGGCTATTTTACATTTTAAGAAAATGGCACTATTTTCAAATAGGGATAAAATATACTATTTTAAACCTATTAAATTTTCTTAACTTGCAAAATAGAATAAAATAGACTGTTTAAACCCTATTTTACATTTTAAGAAAATGGCACTATTTTCAAATAGGGATAAAATATACCATTTTAAACCTATTAAATTTTCTTAACTTGCAAAATAGAATAAAATAGACTGTTTAAACCCTATTTTACATTTCAAGAAAATGGCAATATTTTCAAATAGGGATAAAATATACTATTTCAAGCAAGCCAAAACGTTGAATTCTCAATAAATATGTTTACATTATTTGGAGTTACCGTTATTGTGCATTTTATCAGAATAATTTAAACCCTACTTTACATTTTAAAAAATTGCACTGAAATATTCCATAAAATACTAGCAATTAACCAAAAGGCTTTGTTTGTTTAAAAGTTAGTCCCTTTCATAATTGTTTGCTAAATGGCAAATATATGTTCCAGAAGAAACCTCAACTAAAACACACTTTTCCTTTATGGATGCTAAAGAGATAGCTACTATGCGGGTCGTTAGTTTAACTTTGTTGATGTGCTGAACCAAAATCTTGCTCTGTAAGGTGGGAAGTTGGATATGATCCAAATCATAAACTTGAACCACAGCAAAGTGATGGCAGTTGAGTTGACATTGGCAATGTCTGCTTGACCTGCAAGATGCAGCTTGGTGGCATGTCTGCTGAAGCTTTGCATAACTGATAATTGAACCATAACTGCTTGTAGACTCATGCCCATTAGTTCCAAAAGCAATGGTGTAACTGTTCCTTGCAGTTACTCGTTGATAGCTCTGGCTGTGGTAGACGACACCATTGATTTGGCACCGTCTAAATTGCCACATTTTCCCCCAATTCCCAGCTACCTTCTTCAAAGCAGCAAGTTCTGGTTGTTGGAAAGCATTTGTGGTACTCCAAATACGATCAAAACCTCCAAGCCCAAATATATTTGGAGCAATCTCCTCAGTTTTGGATCTGTCAAATTAGGAAAGTATAATAACAGTTTCACTCAGTTGTACATTATTATTAAATCTATAAAATCTATAACAGGGTTTCTTGAGTTCATACTTTCTTCTGTATACTGTACCATTACAACTACACATACAAAGATACAATTTGTAACTGCTGCACAATTAACTGCATTACAAACCTTTTGTAGTGATCCTTTTCTGTCAAGTGAGTGTACATCTGGTGAACTTCTGGATGACAGATTTCTGAAGCTAGTTCTGGTAACTTTTGCAGGATAGAGACTCCCTGCACAATCTTGAAAAAGATATACAGTACATGTATTTGATCTATTGAGATTGCAAGAACATCTTAATACTAGTATATAATCATAGTTTCAAGATATATACTGTATTTCACATTTACCTGACCATCAATGTTTTGTGTTCCATGAAATAAATCACCAAAGTCCCCATTCAGGTCTTCGAAGAAGAAACACGAGTGACTCCAGAGTGGTCCCAGGTTCTCCACTGAATCTTTCAAATGTAACAGTTGATGAACATTGAAGGTCATAAACTGTTGACCTGCAAAGTAAATAGATTCCATTTTGCAACTACTACTGTAGTGTCATACTAAAAACATGACCAATTCATTTAATAAAGTTACATACCATAGAGAGCAGAAGCTTGGGCACAAAATAACTTAAAATAGCAAGCAGCATCCTCTCTGTCTTCACCAGAAATAGATGCCTTTAGGAGTCGATATGTTCCTCCGACTAGAAACATTAGATGGCTAATGTAGACTTCGGGAAGATGGTCCAGAAGAAGAGGAACAGCATAATAACAAAGAAAATTCTTTTTCTCTGATGCTAAAAGGATGTAATATAGTTAAGTTAAACACTGTGTACCTTATTTAACTGGCATAATTTTTACTCGTATTATATTTTTACACAAGGGATGGCATTTCTTCTGTAATCTTGCAAAATTTTACCTTTCCAATCTTTCTTATCCACTATACTCCTTGGTGTTCTTGTTATCTCACTGATTGGCTTAATGGACAACAAATCTTTATCGATTTGTTCCAAGTTATTTCCAAGGAAATAGAGCTCATTTTTCTTTTCCAAGATTTAAGCAGCTGATCCACTACTCCTTCACAGATACAGTGCATGTAATCTATGGCTGTTCCACGTATAATGTCAAATGTAGGAATACCAAATGCCCATGACAACCCCAGAACTCCTTCTACATCATAATTCTGCAAGAAAAATCAAGGAACATTTTCTAATTTAGTCTACCGTAATAATTGCATAAATCAGTGCATAATTATTTAATTATGTGCGCATATTACAGAATCATAATCAGAGAACATGAAGAAATATTTTTCATGATGAATCTAACACTGCCGAAGTCAACAGAAAAGTTGACTCGAGCGGGATTAGAACTTGCACCTTCGGATACAAGTCTGCCGCTCTACCTGTTGAGCTATCACAGGTATTGGAGCCTGGAGGTGAGTTTTAATACATTTAAGTGAATGAGGTATTCTCAATACAACTTAACACTTATCCATGAGGATGTGCAAGTGTTTTAATTCTATTACAGAATCATCCTCAGAGAAACATGAAGAAATATTTTTCATGATTTAATCATGAAAAATGTTTCTTCATGTGTGCATATTTTGGGCATATTATATGCTTATAGTTATCCACAATTAATATATATTAAGGAAGGTGTACACCCATCAATTAATTATGCAGGTTGATTTCTGGCTTAGACATATGTTAAAGAATGAAGAATAAGAAGAGAAGTAAATAAATTGAGACCTTTCTCATGCTTAAACAACTGTACATCTAAACCTGAAATATGTCAGATTAAACATACTGTGTGTTATTTACCGATTTCATTCCATCTTTCCTGTTTTGTAATGCTTGTAGGGCCTGCTTTCTTACTTCACTGTGACACCGAGCTTGACAATGACCATCAGGGAAGCTTGCGTTGTAAGGATATATGTGACATTGTCTCTTTCTACCACCCTTGCCAATGCCAATTACATGTTGTTCCCCTTTTTCTTTGCACTTTGGACACCCAAAGTAGCCATTGAACTGCTTTAGTTGCAACCACAAGGCCTTTGCAGGAGAGTCGAGGGTGATATCAAGAAGTATGCCATGAACAGTAATTTTTCCACCTTCTCCATTTGGCACTTGTAAACCTGTAAAATAATTTAATGCCACTAAAATTGAGTAAAATTATGTATCTGTTATGGAAATAGGGAAATGGAAATAGGGAACACGATTCCCTTTTTATAGGTCCCAATTTAACCCTTTCACCCCTAAACTGTTATGCAGATACTAACCTTGGGTGTACAATCTCCTAAGTGAAAAAGCAAATGGCTGCAAAAAAGTTGGGAAATGTGGTTTGCCCTTTCCAAACCAGAGCCCAGCAAAAATTCGGTTCTTTCTACTAAACCTACATGAAAAAATAAATAAAAAACAAACAACAACAACAGACGTTTTACGGCCGTTTCCCCCGCTTACGCAGGGGTTGGCTGGTGGTTCCCCATGACAGTTTCCTCCACTTTCCACGATCATGTGCATCTTCCCTCTTCAGCCCACTCTCTCTCATATCCCCTCCACTACCTGGCTCCATGTCATCCTTGGCCTTCCTCTTCCTCTTGCACCATCAATCTCAAGCGACATACACCTCTTCACCCAGTCACCATCATCTTTCCGCAGCACATGTCGCAGCCACCTTAATCGGCTCCTCTTTACCATATAATATATATATATATATATATAAACTTATTATTACAGTATATATACTAGAAATATCACAGTAAAAACCTGCATATAAGAACCACCATTTTCAAGTTGGCCTAAAAAGGTTAACTTCTTATTGTACAGTATAATTGATATTTACTGGGATTTTAGGCTATTTAGTTTCTTAAAAGTTCTTATTTTCTTTCGAGGAAAGGGTGCTCGATGCTGGTCCAACAACTAGCTTAAACTGTCTCTCGCTTTTGTGCAATAAACACTTTATTTATATCTAATATGACCACATAATCAAAAAGAAGTCTGCTCTGATTTTATGTCCAGTTTTACAATATTACAATAATTTTGCAAACTTTGACTGCCAGATGCATGCAGGGAAATAAGGAGATTTAAATGGTATTTTATGTAATTTACTTTGTAATTTAAATGTATAATTTTATGTAATTTACTCCAAAGGGTGCTAATAATCATACTTTTAAACAGGGGTACAGGTAAAATATTTTTTTCATAGACCACCCTTTATAAACTTTCAGATTATGTTGATTACACAAAGAAATATTAACATTATTTACCTTTGCAAAGGAGAAAGTTCATTTATTACCAAAAATACAGGCCATACACCATAACCAGTAGAACGAATAAGTGACACACCATCAGTGTTGCGAAGAAGCGAAATGTTGGAAGCACTTGAAAGAAATCCACCAGGACCAGAAAAATCCTTATACAGCTTCCCATCATGAACATCCTCAATTGAGTCTTGACTGACTTTTTGCCGTTGAAATCGGTATTTCAGCTTCTCAAGCATGCCAGGACCTATCAAGAAAATGTAATGATTAGATTGAAATGCATATATTATTGAAATAATTTAAATATATTATTTTAAATATTAAATATATTATTAAATATATAAATATATTATTGAAATAATAACTGCTTCCGAGCGTGAGGTCTGTACAGTGAAATATCGCACTGAGGTTTTTGTTACGGACTGAGGTTTTTTAGTACGGACCGAGCGAGGTTCGTGCAAAAGAATCGAGGTCCAATATTTCACTGTACAGACCGAACAAGCGAGGTCAATAAGCTGTTTATGGATAAAGAGGAGCATTCTCCAAGTGATTTTCACTATTCTGACGAGGAAACAGATGAAAATGCCACTTTTCGTTACGAAAAGCCAGCAACAAAACAAGCTTTTTAACCAGTCGGACGGCAAAAATAACTTTAAAAAACAGGTGGAACTTAAACATCCTTTAAAATACCTTGAGTTGTAATCATGGCAGAACTAAAATACACGACCTACCTTTCCCCGACTCTCGATTATCTCCTTAGGCGTTGCAAGTTCTTCAACTTCATGAACGTCAAGCTTTTAGACCGAAGCGAATACGAATCAAGTACTCCTAACCTTAATTTCTGTATCCTGCAGCATTCGTTATATTCACAATCGTTTTACTTAGCAAATTTTATGTGCTAGCACGTTTTCCGAAGGCATCTAGTGTTTTAAAAAAGGCTGCTAGCCATCGACAAAGGCGAGACAAACTGATAAACAACCTTAAAATCTCCACCGGCAACAACAACATCCGGGACAGCGGTCCGGATATGCATTTTTACGGACCGTGGGCCGGATATGCATTTTTACGGACCGGGCATTAACCAATCAGAATTCAGGATATGTGAAAGCCATATAATAATATACATTATTACAGTAAAAACTAATAAAACTAATAAAAACTAATATGGTGCACCGGATACTATTCTGCACTAATATGCTAATGTTCGCTACCCGGTGCACCACTATTAGCTACTGTGCCCACTTTTTATTTATTATATAAAAAAATTAATTTTATCGCAGAAACTCACGTGAAAGTATCGTTTGAAGTTGGACTTCCACTGGAACTTCAATGAAAAATGAATTTTCGAACAGTAGTTCCCCACATAGCTTGCAAACGTCCTTTTCCTTGGGTTTCTCTGAAGCAATGTACACCTGACAGTTTGGGTTAGGGCAGTTATAGTGTTTTTTTATGGGATGATCGAGGTGCTTGAAATATTGCCTGAATTTACTCATTTCCGTGATGGCAAGACTAGATATTGGGCAGTGTAGCTCTATCAACTTTAGTAGATCAGCTGCAGCAACCATGGATAATTTATGCCTCATAATAAATGTCATAATTAGAAGAAGACTCTCCCACTGTCACTCTTGCTTCTTCGTACAACAAATTATTCTCAATATTTTCATTCATGTTTTGGCTTTCTGTTTTGCTATCTTCCATTTCAATTTCCTCCATGATATCAGCTATGTCCTCAGAAAGTTCAATCTGGTTTTTGATTTTACTACTTTCATCCACATTGATTTCTTCACTTGGAATTGGATATGCACAGCTTTGCACCAGGTTGATGACCGATGAGAAAACACTTTCATCATTAGCACAATAAGAGACAGAGTCACAAGTTTCCAAGCCATCTAAAAATTGAAAAAGCACAACTCTATAAGAAATGTGATTTTAATTATGCCATCAACATGGCAGCCATGATTATTATCAAACAGATATTGACATTGACCACGTGCAAACCAAGATTATAAAAATAGTATTTATACCTGAAATAGTGTCATCATCTATTGATAACTCATCCTCAGACGCCAATGATGTTGTTGCTTCCGCGTTAACATTCCATGAACTAAACTCAAGCAAAGAATTATTGTGCAGTCCGTCCACATAGTTCAAGTGTCGGGGCACAGGCTTCAACAGATCGGCATGTCGGGCATGACCTCCGGCATGACACAAGCATTCGATTTCTTCGCGCTTTCGTTTCTGTTTCTCTCTTCGCCAAAGCGTTGAACGCGAGGGGTCACTATTGTCACCGTATCTCCAGTGTTTATAACTACGAGCATGGCCTTCCGCCATTTACAAATATAGAGTGTAAGAGTGAAATTAAACGATAATACCTGAAATACCAGGCTTTAACGTGGAGCCGGAGAAAAACTGGGGGCAATTTGCGCAAATGCATGGCGGGATATTTCAAATATCGGATTCGCGGATATCGCACGCGCACTGTCATTGGTAATTTACTGAACCTCTGGTTGGTATTATCTTCTTTTGGCAACTGGATTCTTGGTTCCTACGATTGTTTATATCCAGCTTCAAGTTCAAATTGTAAGGTAAGTCTATGAGATTCTACTACAACAGGCTGCGCAACAAATGCAATGTCTTAAGTCTGTTCCTATCGACGTATTTCTTAATCTTATTCACTTGGCATCTACAAGATAGCCCTGACATGTGCTTTGTGAGAAAACGAACACATTTAAATTTCGGTCTTTGATAGCATTGTTTTATCTGTCTTATACATAGTGAAATGGCTACATCATCAAAGACATCCAAGTCAACACACGCAGTAATCGCCTGGGAAAAGAAAGGGGAAGAAGAACTGGGCAACGAACTGATAGAGGCCATTTCTTTGAATAAGATTATTGTCAAAGGGGAAAGGAAGGTTGGATCCGATGTTTGTATGCAATACAAAAAAGAACTATGGAGTGGAAGTATCTTATCTCTTCATGGTTAGTATCTGATAGCAAGTAAAACATTTTAGTGTTAAAGGATTGTCTATAATATGCTTTGCGCGCACATAAGCATGCTCGCCGACGCTGTCATTTTTTCGGCCACGAAATACAAGTAAAACAATCCTTCTATATCTGAGCAATCATTGGAGTAAATTACTCAAATTATGTTTTTTCTTAAGAGCAGAGATGATATAGTAAGTTATTATTGTCATATTTTTAATAAGATTGGATTACTATCGGTGTATTTTTGAGACAAGGTATCCGTCGATCGTTGTCGTCTGATGTTATTTGCCGTCTGATGCTTGAAAAATTTCGAAGTATCCTTCAAGACGTGCAATTTCCAAGCAAAGTGAAGAGTGCGGTTCACATCAATTTGGATGAGCGGAGCTGCCTGAATAAATATTGTTATTATTAATATTCGACAAACTCAAATAATTGATGGTAATAATAGAAGCGAGTTTCCCGTATGAAAATAATAACACAACGCGTAAACAACGAAATACCGTAAACCCCGAATATAAGCCCCCGAATATAAGCACCCTAAGAACGACGCTGAATATTGTTATCTAATTACGATTGTTACGTTAAACTACAATCCTTCATATTGATTTGCAGATAGCAAGGGTGCAGCAATTGCTGTTTCAAAGAATGATGTTGCTTCTGTACCAGCATCGAACAACTCTGGATTGGGGACCAAAAGAAAGAGAACCACGAAGAAGTTTGGTGAAGAATATGTGGACAGATGCAGTGATCATTCTGTCGAATCAGGTACTGTATAGTGTGTATCACAGTTTGCAAAACAGTTAAAATAATGGGAGGATTTTATTGAATATAAATCCCACATTTGACCAGTAAGATTTTCTAAAATTTCAAGCTGAGTGCAACTGGATATAAATTTGTGCCCATATTTGCGAAGTTATATATCCCAGTAATTTAGAATATAAAGCAACAATAACTTTATCTATTTTAATACAATCAAAAAACAAAATGTGGAGAAATTAAAATTAAAAACATGGTTGAGTACGTGAAGCAATTTTACAGCTGGTACATAGCATTTGCTTTTCCTATGCAGGTAGAGCAATTAATTTACACATTTGTGATTATAAGTTTCAAAATAAAAGTGGCAACAATGGAAAACTTAATTGTTTATATTTGGTTAATATTGAAGAATGCAATGATACTAGCTAGTCCTCAAAAATCTGTTGCAGTTTTTACCATTTTTATTTATATGGAAGTGGAACCTTTAGCTTTCGGCCTGAAGTGATCATCTTCAGAGATAACATAAGAACTAGAAAACATTTTCTGTATAGAAACATGAGTGCAGCGTTTCTTTTAGGGAGGGTGAAGGGGGGCAAATATATAGTGTGATTGGTATTTATTACACAACCTGAATTCTGAATATATGGTAATACAATTACAAATATTGTGGAATATATCCCATTGATCCAGTTTGGCCGCTCATGCTGTATTTATTACATAATTAAATATTAACTTTCTATAATTATATAATTTCAACTTCAGTTTGGGCTTTGCGCAGGGACATGTCCCTAAATCCCATCGTGTGCACCTTTAAAAATCTTGTCGCGGGGACAATTAAACTTTGTCCTTGGGACATGTTGCATGAAATCAAATTGATTTGATTTAGGGGGTAAGTCCCGGGGACAAAATTTTGTCCCTGCAAGATTTTCCGTGGTGGCGGTATACACACAATGTAATTTGATTTGTCTGTGTGACATATCTGCACGACCTATCCCCTACTAATGTATGCCTTGCAATGGTGTATTCGTGTATTTTAATTAAATTTGAGTATTTTGTTTGGCATTTTATATCCTTAGATCCTCCTCAAAATGCAGGAAATACTATTTCAGAAATTCAAAATTTTCTGGAAGGCATGCCCCCGGACACCTCTAGCAAGTTTTCGCGCCTTCGGCACTCCACCGCCAGGGCGATCTATCCGTCCCTTGTTTTACCCCCCTTGCTATATTTTCTGAAAGAAACCCTGCATGAGTGGAAGTTTGGGAGAACGAGAAATTAATGTGGGTTCCCAAGGGCAAGTGTTTCCACGCAATTTCAAGTTATTCCAAACTTCCACAAGTAGTAGAAACATGGAAAAATGTTTTCTATTTATTTTATAAAATAACCTGTCCACTCCAAAATAGGTAAAATGTGATAATCATCATGGCATCAAAGCCTAAATTCTCCTTACTTTTCATAATGGTGGCATATTGGATGGTGAATGATGGCATATTGGATTTTGCCGTATTTCTAGCAAGAAACACTGCTTTCATCCAATCAGTGCATTTTTAATATATTATTTTATAAACAGCATTTGAAAATGTGCTAAGGAAATTAATATTCCACATATTCTTGTGTTTAATCATCCTCCTTTATTATCTTTTATGCATAGATGAAGAATTAGAACCAGATAAAAAAGGGAAGAAATCAGGATCAAATGGTACTTGTTCATACTGTTTCCATGATTTATATGAGAATAACATGATATATTTTTCATCACAGTTACCAATTAATTAGTAAAACAAATCACTAAGTTATCCTTTTGGGCTCTAACATGAACTTTAACAGCATAATATTATTTTGTAATTTGTAGTTGGAAAGGCTAATTGTGGAAAGAAAACCAAACCAACTGGAAAAGACAAGGACCAGCAACTGAACATCCTGAGCAGTCAGTTGTCTGCAATCGAGAACAGTATCCTGTTACCGGAGAGTGTAGACTTATCAACAGACTCCGATAGCCTGGAATCAGATTCTGAGATATTGGATAGCTCAGTTTCACTAAACCAAGGCAGTATCACTGCAGCTTCTACCCCAAAGAACAGCCATCCCCAAATTGGAGGAAAATACCCAAAGATCCATGCAGCACCTCGATGCATAAATCGAAAGTGTAGGGAGGACCGAGAGGCGAACAAGAAAGAAATACAGGACCTCAAGTTAAAAGTGGAAAAATTGCAGGAAGAATTAAGTAAGTTATAATTCATAACAAATATTGGTACTTATAATCTTCGAATGATGATATATGTTCATAGTCACAGAGGTTACAATATAGAAATATGTCTTCTCACCTAGCATGCAGGACTACCCTGAGGGACAGTGGAAAATGTTCCAGTGATACCGATGGTGAAATTGTAAGCGGAAAATTACCAAGGGATGTAGCAATATCACATGGGGTATGTCCATATTATAAACAAACTATTATAAATGTGTTATGTTTTTACACACAACTGTTGAAAAAGGTTTGAAACTGCCGATAATTAAGAGGAACAAACTTCTGACAGTTATCAGCAGTTTGCAACCTTTTTTCTTTTACGATATATTAACACTTGTTTAGTATACTTAAATGTACATCAAGAAGTGGTTTTAATTAACACCATATCCTCTTCTACTTTAGCTTACTGAACTTATAAATGGCCAATGCATATGGATATGCCCTAGTAAATTGACAGCAGCTGTGAAAGATGCTGAAAACAAGTCGAGGAAAGTTTTGGGAAGATCTCTACTTTCCATATTTTATAGTGGGGAACAGCTGGCAAACAAGTCGTTGACAGATCTTAATAAAGACATTGTAGAGTCTTGTGTGGGTAAGTGAGAACAAGAAACTTTATCTTTGAAGCGAAGAAAAAATTCAAACAATTATAATTTATTTGAATGTACCGGTACTGATAATCTCAGTGCAACTGGCGGCAATATGTATATATCATAGTAAAGTCCCAATGATTACCAATGGATACGGAAAAAAAATTCTTACCAATGGATGAGAAAAAATTCTTCCTAGGAAGATAGTGATGTTAGCAATCAAGCAACTGCATCCCAATTAAGAGCATATTACACCCAAGTTATTGTTTGTTTTGCTTAATTTCCTAAATTGTTTAATGGTGTATTTTGTTTGCAGATTTTGCAATGGTTGCGAAGCTGCCAAATGTGCCCAATGTCAAGAAGGCAGAGATCAGGCAGGCGCTGCGTTGCAAATTGAATTCATTGCGGTTTAGCAAAAACAAGCCTGGTTACTACAAAGGTAAATAATAATATAAGCATCTACCACATTAATATAATATTAAGCGTCTGCACGCAGGCTACCTATGGCCATGCAGGAATCTGCTATGGATATTGAATGCCAGTAAATATACTGTATAAATAATATGAAGTATTCTGCATGTATTTGTAAGTCAATGGTTGTTTAAAAAATACGATTCTTCAATAATTGCTGTTAATATTGCTATTTAACTGTTATTTTTCAGAATATCGGAAAACAAAGAAAACAGTGGAAATTGCTAGCTAATGATAAACTTTTATTTATTTACATGTAGTCCCTTATTTATTTATGGTATAATGTTTAATTTTATTTATTATCCTGCAACAATGTTTTATAAACGATGACAAATGCTATTATTTAGCTATTAGCATTATTTGTATGTATTTTTTATCCTGTAATATTATTAATACAATTTTAAACAATTAAGTAATTACTTTAACCATTTCACTACTGGCATTAGCCAGAGTAAAATACTAAGAGGCGTCCCGGGAAGTGAAAGGGTTAAAGGTTGATCTTAATTGTGCAGCACATCAAACCCACTTGTCGCATTCAGTTTGTTTTGCATCCATTCTTTAGGCATTTGCTTATCTTTTAACTCGGGTTTAGATTTTTTACTAATTTATTGTTTAATATTCCTTATTTTAGATTTTTTATTATTTTATTACTATTTTCAACTATTTTATTACTATTTTATTAATATTTTCAACTATTTTATTACTATTTTTTAACTATTTTATTACTATTTACTATTTTATTTATATTTTTAACTAGTATTTTATTTCTATTTTAAATCTATTTTATTTATACTTTTCAACTATTTTATTTATATTTTAAATCTATTTTATGCAAGAGTTTCACTTCACTTTATAATTTTATTGCTATTTTGCACTCTATTTCGATCTATTTTAAATACATTTTTATCCTATTTTAAACCTATTTTAACTCATGTTCATCATTTCAGAAAAATAAAATCGATTTAAAATAGTCTATTTTTTGTTTCAAAAAAACCTATTTAAAATAGCAATCAAATAACATTAAAACAGTGTTCTAATATGTTTAAAATAGCATTTGTATATGTGATAGCAATATGATAGGCTTGAAAATAAAATAGCTTTTTTGTAGGAATAAAATAGTAATTAAAATATGGAAAAAATAGGGAAAAAATAGTGTTTGTTTTCACAAGGGATATCACGACTATTTAGGTTGCAAACTACAAGGATCAACACTAGGAAAGTAAAACTGGACGAGAGCTTTTTCGACGACGCCATCTTGAATTTTGAACGAGATCAAGATCTTGAGTGAACAAGATCTTGAGTTTTTAACCATCAGATTCAATAACCCAGGCCAAACAGCCAAACTAAAACATCTGTGAGGAACGGTCTATCTTAAAACCGTTGAACAAATGGCGCTTGTGCAAACGCCCAAAGCAAAAATACCCATTTAAAAATGAAATTATAAATTTGGTAAATAAAGGCGGAGAATGGTAAGGTCGTGCAAAAAAGTATAGCGGCCAAAGTCGCTACTGCCGCTACGGTTCCTACGCGCCTGATCATGTGTATTATATGGGAACAATATGGCATCATTATATCAAAACCAGCTGCTCAATGGAAAATTTAGAATTTCCCCAAAGCTAAAGATCAAGGGGGAAAATATTCTATGAAGATATTCAGCAGATCATGGGTGATCTGGCTGATTTTGTTCAACCAATTGACCCAAATGCACATCTGTTAATATATTCTCCAACATAAACTTTCCTGTTTACCACTGTCATTGGTAAAAGTAAATGGTGATATGAACACAACATCCAAGTCAGATTTGCTTGATAATTTGATTTTTGACAGGCGATATTGAAATTTTGCATTCTGAATCCCAAGTCCAAATTCTGGTAACAAGACATGTTTATTGATTGATGGTCATGCCCTTATTCAATTCCTTAGTAAACTGCATAATAGTAAACATTTGAAGACTATGCAAAAATATTCTTCAAGACAGTTACTCACCACATTGATGCAAATGTCAAATGGGTCGATGTACTTTTTTATACAAATATATCTAGCAATCAACAAAAACAGCAACTAGGACGTCCAGACTAAGCACAAATAAGAGACCCATTTGCAAAGTGATTGATAGAGATGATTTACCACTGCCACAAGTCTGGGAAAACGTCATTGCATTACCTGAAAATAAAGCATACCTTGCTAAGTTTCTAAGTGTTTACCACATGATGGCTCATGGTAGTGACTTCCCAATGGCAATGGTTGTGAGTTAGTCACAGGTGGTACAGTAGATTCAAGGACACAACTAAGGCACATTCAACACGTCCATGCAACATACTGTAGTGCATTTGAAACACAACCATGAAGAAGCTGACACACAATATTGTTTGATATTGTTTTCCATGCATGTGATGCAGTTAGTAACAGCTACAACAAGCTTTTAGTAGTGTGTAGAGACACCGATGTGTTATTGCTTTTAGTTTATTTCATAGGTAAAAACCAAGATATGGAGATATGGATGCTTCGTGGAATTGAGTTAACAAATGCAGAAACGATTTATTTGAAAAGGGAAAATAGAGTTAGAAAAACCTCCTCCAACAAAAGATGCTTTTGATTTACATTTTGCTCGATGCAACGGCCACCAAGCAAAGATCTGGTTACATGCAAGTCAACTAGAAATTGGCAAACAGCTGGCTTACCGAGTGAAACTGGCGGATGGCAAGTATCTGAGGGAAACCTTTAAGTAAAATGGTTAAATCTATCATCTATACCAGTACCAAGAAATACCACAGAGCAGCTTGTAAGTGCTACAAAAGCAACCAGCGATGCACCCCTGTTGTGGGATGCGATGCTCAATATTGTAATCCAATCGGTTTGTCGTAAGACTATAGACTGTTCTTAAATATTCCTGTGACTATTAAACATAAGTGTAAAAAACTAACCGGAATATTTCTTTATTGTCGATTTATTCCAGGGCTTTCGTTGCAACACTTTCATGTTTCATCTGGTTTCATCGTGTGCGTTTACCTGCGAAGCAATTTCCGGTCTTTTGTGCTTGCTTATTGGCTGACGGTTCAGAACTGGCCAATCATACTAAAGCAATTGTCGCATAGCAACACGAAATGGAAATTCGATCGATTTTTATTCGGAATCGAAGCGCATACGGTATCTGCAAAAAACTCTCAAATTTATGCCTTAAAATCGCAAAACTGAGGTGGTAACCCTTCTATAACCTGCAACATAAATTATATTGGATGCCATCTAGCACAGTTATATGCTTCAAACAAAAAGTGCCATCAACGTTAACATTTTGTGATCTTGGCCAGCCGACTACTAAGTTCTCAAAAGAACTGGATACAATATGAAAAGGAGAAATAAGCTAGAGAACTTCAATGTGTCGAAAAATACTTAGGTATGGGTAATTATATACGTATACTCATGTCCCCATGAATATATAACTATTTTCGACACATTAAAGTTTTCTTATTTCTCCTATAAATTAGCCTTTACAACCTTGTTAAGAAGTAAAGATTATTTTGAATTAATCTTGGCTGGTACTTTAATTACCAATAATCAGAGTTTTAGGGTTAGTATAGACTTCTTTCATAATGGCTACCATTTTAAATATTCTTTTATGTGCATATAAATTAGCCTTTACAACCTTGTTAAGAAGTAAAGATTATTTTGAATTAATCTTGGCTGGTACTTTAATTACCAATAATCAGAGTTTTAGGGTTAGTATAGACTTCTTTCATAATGGCTACCATTTTAAATATTCTTTTATGTGCATATAAATTAGCCTTTACAACCTTGTTAAGAAGTAAAGATTATTTTGAATTAATCTTGGCTGGTACTTTAATTACCAATAATCAGAGTTTTAGGGTTAGTATAGACTTCTTTCATAATGGCTACCATTTTAAATATTCTTTTATGTGCATATAAATTAGCCTTTACAACCTTGTTAAGAAGTAAAGATTATTTTGAATTAATCTTGGCTGGTACTTTAATTACCAATAATCAGAGTTTTAGGGTTAGTATAGACTTCTTTCATAATGGCTACCATTTTAAATATTCTTTTATGTGCATATAAATTAGCCTTTACAACCTTGTTAAGAAGTAAAGATTATTTTGAATTAATCTTGGCTGGTACTTTAATTACCAATAATCAGAGTTTTAGGGTTAGTATAGACTTCTTTCATAATGGCTACCATTTTAAATATTCTTTTATGTGCATATAAATTAGCCTTTACAACCTTGTTAAGAAGTAAAGATTATTTTGAATTAATCTTGGCTGGTACTTTAATTACCAATAATCAGAGTTTTAGGGTTAGTATAGACTTATTTCATAATGGCTACCATTTTAAATATTCTTTTATGTGCATATAAATTAGCCTTTACAACCTTGTTAAGAAGTAAAGATTATTTTGAATTAATCTTGGCTGGTACTTTAATTACCAATAATCAGAGTTTTAGGGTTAGTATAGACTTCTTTCATAATGGCTACCATTTTAAATATTCTTTTATGTGCATATAAATTAGCCTTTACAACCTTGTTAAGAAGTAAAGATTATTTTGAATTAATCTTGGCTGGTACTTTAATTACCAATAATCAGAGTTTTAGGGTTAGTATAGACTTCTTTCATAATGGCTACCATTTTAAATATTCTTTTATGTGCATATAAATTAGCCTTTACAACCTTGTTAAGAAGTAAAGATTATTTTGAATTAATCTTGGCTGGTGCTTCAATTACCAAAAATCAGAGTTTTAGGGTTAGTATAGACTTCTTTCATAATGGCTACCATTTTAAATATTCTTTTATGTGCATATAAATTAGCCTTTACAACCTTGTTAAGAAGTAAAGATTATTTTGAATTAATCTTGGCTGGTACTTTAATTACCAATAATCAGAGTTTTAGGGTCAGTATAGACTTATTTCATAATGGCTACCATTTTAAATATTCTTTTATGTGCATATAAATTAGCCTTTACAACCTTGTTAAGATTAGCAAAGATTATTTTGAATTAATCTTGGCTGGTACTTTAATTACCAATAATCAGAGTTTTAGGGTTAGTATAGACTTCTTTCATAATGGCTACCATTTTAAATTAGCCTTTACAACCTTGTTAAGAAGTAAAGATTATTTTGAATTAATCTTGGCTGGTACTTTAATTACCAATAATCAGAGTTTTAGGGTTATAAGTATAGACTTCTTTCATAATGGCCACCATTTTAAATATTCTTTTATGTGCATATAAATTAGCCTTTACAACCTTGTTAAGAAGTAAAGATTATTTTGAATTAATCTTGGCTGGTACTTTAATTACCAATAATCAGAGTTTTAGGGTTAGTATAGACTGATTTCATAATGGCTACCATTTTAAATATTCTTTTATGTGCATATAAATTAGCCTTTACAACCTTGTCAAGAAGTAAAGATTATTTTGAATTAATCTTGGCTGGTACTTTAAATACCAATAATCAGAGTTTTAGGATTAGTATAGACTTCTTTCATAATGGCTACCATTTTAAATATTCTTTTATGTGCATATAAATTAGCCTTTACAACCTTGTCAAGAAGTAAAGATTATTTTGAATTAATCTTGGCTGGTACTTTAATCACCAATAATCAGAGTTTCAGGGTTAGTATAGACTTCTTTCATAATGGATACCATTTTAAATATTCTTTTATGTGCATATAAATTAGCCTTTACAACCTTGTTAAGAAGTAAAGATTATTTTGAATTAATCTTGGCTGGTACTTTAATTACCAATAATCAGAGTTTTAGGGTTAGTATAGACTTCTTTCATAATGGCTACCATTTTAAATATTCTTTTATGTGCATATAAATTAGCCTTTACAACCTTGTTAAGAAGTAAAGATTATTTTGAATTAATCTTGGCTGGTACTTTAATTACCAATAATCAGAGTTTTAGGGTTAGTATAGACTTCTTTCATAATGGCTACCATTTTAAATATTCTTTTATGTGCATATAAATTAGCCTTTACAACCTTGTTAAGAAGTAAAGATTATTTTGAATTAATCTTGGCTGGTACTTTAATTACCAATAATCAGAGTTTTAGGGTTAGTATAGACTTATTTCATAATGGCTACCATTTTAAATATTCTTTTATGTGCATATAAATTAGCCTTTACAACCTTGTTAAGAAGTAAAGATTATTTTGAATTAATCTTGGCTGGTACTTTAATTACCAATAATCAGAGTTTTAGGGTTAGTATAGACTTCTTTCATAATGGCTACCATTTTAAATATTCTTTTATGTGCATATAAATTAGCCTTTACAACCTTGTTAAGAAGTAAAGATTATTTTGAATTAATCTTGGCTGGTACTTTAATTACCAATAATCAGAGTTTTAGGGTTAGTATAGACTTCTTTCATAATGGCTACCATTTTAAATATTCTTTTATGTGCATATAAATTAGCCTTTACAACCTTGTTAAGAAGTAAAGATTATTTTGAATTAATCTTGGCTGGTGCTTCAATTACCAAAAATCAGAGTTTTAGGGTTAGTATAGACTTCTTTCATAATGGCTACCATTTTAAATATTCTTTTATGTGCATATAAATTAGCCTTTACAACCTTGTTAAGAAGTAAAGATTATTTTGAATTAATCTTGGCTGGTACTTTAATTACCAATAATCAGAGTTTTAGGGTCAGTATAGACTTATTTCATAATGGCTACCATTTTAAATATTCTTTTATGTGCATATAAATTAGCCTTTACAACCTTGTTAAGATTAGCAAAGATTATTTTGAATTAATCTTGGCTGGTACTTTAATTACCAATAATCAGAGTTTTAGGGTTAGTATAGACTTCTTTCATAATGGCTACCATTTTAAATTAGCCTTTACAACCTTGTTAAGAAGTAAAGATTATTTTGAATTAATCTTGGCTGGTACTTTAATTACCAATAATCAGAGTTTTAGGGTTATAAGTATAGACTTCTTTCATAATGGCCACCATTTTAAATATTCTTTTATGTGCATATAAATTAGCCTTTACAACCTTGTTAAGAAGTAAAGATTATTTTGAATTAATCTTGGCTGGTACTTTAATTACCAATAATCAGAGTTTTAGGGTTAGTATAGACTGATTTCATAATGGCTACCATTTTAAATATTCTTTTATGTGCATATAAATTAGCCTTTACAACCTTGTCAAGAAGTAAAGATTATTTTGAATTAATCTTGGCTGGTACTTTAAATACCAATAATCAGAGTTTTAGGATTAGTATAGACTTCTTTCATAATGGCTACCATTTTAAATATTCTTTTATGTGCATATAAATTAGCCTTTACAACCTTGTCAAGAAGTAAAGATTATTTTGAATTAATCTTGGCTGGTACTTTAATCACCAATAATCAGAGTTTCAGGGTTAGTATAGACTTCTTTCATAATGGATACCATTTTAAATATTCTTTTATGTTCATATAAATTAGCCTTTACAACCTTGTTAAGAAGTAAAGATTATTTTGAATTAATTTTGGCTGGTACTTTAATTACCAATAATCAGAGTTTTAGGGTTAGTATAGACTTCTTTCATAATGGTTACCATTTTAAATATTCTTTTATGTGCATATAAATTAGCCTTTACAACCTTGTTAAGATTAGCAAAGATTATTTTGAATTAATCTTGGCTGGTACTTTAATTACCAATAATCAGAGTTTTAGGGTTAGTATAGACTTCTTTCATAATGGCTACCATTTTAAATATTCTTTTATGTGCATATAAATTAGCCTTTACAACCTTGTAAAGAAGTAAAGATTATTTTGAATTAATCTTGGCTGGTACTTTAAATACCAATAATCAGAGTTTTAGGATTAGTATAGACTTCTTTCATAATGGCTACCATTTTAAATATTCTTTTATGTGCATATAAATTAGCCTTTACAACCTTGTTAAGAAGTAAAGATTATTTTGAATTAATTTTGGCTGGTACTTTAATTACCAATAATCAGAGTTTTAGGGTTAGTATAGACTTCTTTCATAATGGTTACTATTTTAAATATTCTTTTATGTGCATATAAATTAGCCTTTACAACCTTGTTAAGAAGTAAAGATTATTTTGAATTAATCTTGGCTGGTACTTTAATTACCAATAATTAGAGTTTTAGGGTTAGTATAGACTTATTTCATAATGGCTACCATTTTAAATATTCTTTTATGTGCATATAAATTAGCCTTTACAACCTTGTAAAGAAGTAAAGATTATTTTGAATTAATCTTGGCTGGTACTTTAAATACCAATAATCAGAGTTTTAGGATTAGTATAGACTTCTTTCATAATGGCTACCATTTTAAATATTCTTTTATGTGCATATAAATTAGCCTTTACAACCTTGTTAAGAAGTAAAGATTATTTTGAATTAATTTTGGCTGGTACTTTAATTACCAATAATCAGAGTTTTAGGGTTAGTATAGACTTCTTTCATAATGGCTACCATTTTAAATATTCTTTTATGTGCATATAAATTAGCCTTTACAACCTTGTTAAGAAGTAAAGATTATTTTGAATTAATCTTGGCTGGTACTTTAATTACCAATAATCAGAGTTTTAGGGTTAGTATAGACTTCTTTCATAATGGCTACCATTTTAAATATTCTTTTATGTGCATATAAATTAGCCTTTACAACCTTGTTAAGAAGTAAAGATTATTTTGAATTAATCTTGGCTGGTACTTTAATTACCAATAATCAGAGTTTTAGGGTTAGTATAGACTTCTTTCATAATGGCTACCATTTTAAATATTCTTTTATGTGCATATAAATTAGCCTTTACAACCTTGTTAAGAAGTAAAGATTATTTTGAATTAATCTTGGCTGGTGCTTCAATTACCAAAAATCAGAGTTTTAGGGTTAGTATAGACTTCTTTCATAATGGCTACCATTTTAAATATTCTTTTATGTGCATATAAATTAGCCTTTACAACCTTGTTAAGAAGTAAAGATTATTTTGAATTAATCTTGGCTGGTACTTTAATTACCAATAATCAGAGTTTTAGGGTCAGTATAGACTTATTTCATAATGGCTACCATTTTAAATATTCTTTTATGTGCATATAAATTAGCCTTTACAACCTTGTTAAGATTAGCAAAGATTATTTTGAATTAATCTTGGCTGGTACTTTAATTACCAATAATCAGAGTTTTAGGGTTAGTATAGACTTCTTTCATAATGGCTACCATTTTAAATTAGCCTTTACAACCTTGTTAAGAAGTAAAGATTATTTTGAATTAATCTTGGCTGGTACTTTAATTACCAATAATCAGAGTTTTAGGGTTATAAGTATAGACTTCTTTCATAATGGCCACCATTTTAAATATTATTTTATGTGCATATAAATTAGCCTTTACAACCTTGTTAAGAAGTAAAGATTATTTTGAATTAATCTTGGCTGGTACTTTAATTACCAATAATCAGAGTTTTAGGGTTAGTATAGACTGATTTCATAATGGCTACCATTTTAAATATTCTTTTATGTGCATATAAATTAGCCTTTACAACCTTGTCAAGAAGTAAAGATTATTTTGAATTAATCTTGGCTGGTACTTTAAATACCAATAATCAGAGTTTTAGGATTAGTATAGACTTCTTTCATAATGGCTACCATTTTAAATATTCTTTTATGTGCATATAAATTAGCCTTTACAACCTTGTCAAGAAGTAAAGATTATTTTGAATTAATCTTGGCTGGTACTTTAATCACCAATAATCAGAGTTTCAGGGTTAGTATAGACTTCTTTCATAATGGATACCATTTTAAATATTCTTTTATGTTCATATAAATTAGCCTTTACAACCTTGTTAAGAAGTAAAGATTATTTTGAATTAATTTTGGCTGGTACTTTAATTACCAATAATCAGAGTTTTAGGGTTAGTATAGACTTCTTTCATAATGGTTACCATTTTAAATATTCTTTTATGTGCATATAAATTAGCCTTTACAACCTTGTTAAGATTAGCAAAGATTATTTTGAATTAATCTTGGCTGGTACTTTAATTACCAATAATCAGAGTTTTAGGGTTAGTATAGACTTCTTTCATAATGGCTACCATTTTAAATATTCTTTTATGTGCATATAAATTAGCCTTTACAACCTTGTAAAGAAGTAAAGATTATTTTGAATTAATCTTGGCTGGTACTTTAAATACCAATAATCAGAGTTTTAGGATTAGTATAGACTTCTTTCATAATGGCTACCATTTTAAATATTCTTTTATGTGCATATAAATTAGCCTTTACAACCTTGTTAAGAAGTAAAGATTATTTTGAATTAATTTTGGCTGGTACTTTAATTACCAATAATCAGAGTTTTAGGGTTAGTATAGACTTCTTTCATAATGGTTACTATTTTAAATATTCTTTTATGTGCATATAAATTAGCCTTTACAACCTTGTTAAGAAGTAAAGATTATTTTGAATTAATCTTGGCTGGTACTTTAATTACCAATAATTAGAGTTTTAGGGTTAGTATAGACTTATTTCATAATGGCTACCATTTTAAATATTCTTTTATGTGCATATAAATTAGCCTTTACAACCTTGTAAAGAAGTAAAGATTATTTTGAATTAATCTTGGCTGGTACTTTAAATACCAATAATCAGAGTTTTAGGATTAGTATAGACTTCTTTCATAATGGCTACCATTTTAAATATTCTTTTATGTGCATATAAATTAGCCTTTACAACCTTGTTAAGAAGTAAAGATTATTTTGAATTAATTTTGGCTGGTACTTTAATTACCAATAATCAGAGTTTTAGGGTTAGTATAGACTTCTTTCATAATGGTTACCATTTTAAATATTCTTTTATGTGCATATAAATTAGCCTTTACAACCTTGTTAAGATTAGCAAAGATTATTTTGAATTAATCTTGGCTGGTACTTTAATTACCAATAATCAGAGTTTTAGGGTTAGTATAGACTTCTTTCATAATGGCTACCATTTTAAATATTCTTTTATGTGCATATAAATTAGACTTTACAACCTTGTTAAGAAGTAAAGATTATTTTGAATTAATCTTGGCTGGTACTTTAATTACCAATAATCAGAGTTTTAGGGTTAGTATAGACTTCTTTCATAATGGCTTCATTTTAAATATTCTTTTATGTGCATATAAATTAGCCTTTACAACCTTGTAAAGAAGTAAAGATTATTTTGAATTAATCTTGGCTGGTACTTTAAATACCAATAATCAGAGTTTTAGGATTAGTATAGTCTTCTTTCATAATGGCTACCATTTTAAATATTCTTTTATGTGCATACAAATTAGCCTTTACAACCTTGTTAAGAAGTAAAGATTATTTTGAATTAATTTTGGCTGGTACTTTAATTACCAATAATCAGAGTTTTAGGGTTAGTATAGACTTCTTTCATAATGGTTACCATTTTAAATATTCTTTTATGTGCATATAAATTAGCCTTTACAACCTTGTTAAGATTAGCAAAGATTATTTTGAATTAATCTTGGCTGGTACTTTAATTACCAATAATCAGAGTTTTAGGGTTAGTATAGACTTCTTTCATAATGGCTACCATTTTAAATATTCTTTTATGTGCATATAAATTAGACTTTACAACCTTGTTAAGAAGTAAAGATTATTTTGAATTAATCTTGGCTGGTACTTTAATTACCAATAATCAGAGTTTTAGGGTTAGTATAGACTTCTTTCATAATGGCTTCATTTTAAATATTCTTTTATGTGCATATAAATTAGCCTTTACAACCTTGTTAATAAGTAAAGATTATTTTGAATTAATCTTGGCTGGTACTTTAATTACCAATAATCAGAGTTTTAGGGTTAGTATAGACTTCTTTCATAATGGCTACCATTTTAAATATTCTTTTATGTGCATATAAATTAGCCTTTACAACCTTGTTAAGATTAGCAAAGATTATTTTGAATTAATCTTGGCTGGTACTTTAATTACCAATAATCAGAGTTTTAGGGTTAGTATAGACTTCTTTCATAATGGCTACCATTTTAAATTAGCCTTTACAACCTTGTTAAGAAGTAAAGATTATTTTGAATTAATCTTGGCTGGTACTTTAATTACCAATAATCAGAGTTTTAGGGTTATAAGTATAGACTTCTTTCATAATGGCCACCATTTTAAATATTCTTTTATGTGCATATAAATTAGCCTTTACAACCTTGTTAAGAAGTAAAGATTATTTTGAATTAATCTTGGCTGGTACTTTAATTACCAATAATCAGAGTTTTAGGGTTAGTATAGACTTATTTCATAATGGCTACCATTTTAAATATTCTTTTATGTGCATATAAATTAGCCTTTACAACCTTGTAAAGAAGTAAAGATTATTTTGAATTAATCTTGGCTGGTACTTTAAATACCAATAATCAGAGTTTTAGGATTAGTATAGACTTCTTTCATAATGGCTACCATTTTAAATATTCTTTTATGTGCATATAAATTAGCCTTTACAACCTTGTCAAGAAGTAAAGATTATTTTGAATTAATCTTGGCTGGTACTTTAATCACCAATAATCAGAGTTTTAGGGTTAGTATAGACTTCTTTCATAATGGATACCATTTTAAATATTCTTTTATGTTCATATAAATTAGCCTTTACAACCTTGTTAAGAAGTAAAGATTATTTTGAATTAATTTTGGCTGGTACTTTAATTACCAATAATCAGAGTTTTAGGGTTAGTATAGACTTCTTTCATAATGGTTACCATTTTAAATATTCTTTTATGTGCATATAAATTAGCCTTTACAACCTTGTTAAGATTAGCAAAGATTATTTTGAATTAATCTTGGCTGGTACTTTAATTACCAATAATCAGAGTTTTAGGGTTAGTATAGACTTCTTTCATAATGGCTACCATTTTAAATATTCTTTTATGTGCATATAAATTAGCCTTTACAACCTTGTAAAGAAGTAAAGATTATTTTGAATTAATCTTGGCTGGTACTTTAAATACCAATAATCAGAGTTTTAGGATTAGTATAGACTTCTTTCATAATGGCTACCATTTTAAATATTCTTTTATGTGCATATAAATTAGCCTTTACAACCTTGTTAAGAAGTAAAGATTATTTTGAATTAATTTTGGCTGGTACTTTAATTACCAATAATCAGAGTTTTAGGGTTAGTATAGACTTCTTTCATAATGGTTACTATTTTAAATATTCTTTTATGTGCATATAAATTAGCCTTTACAACCTTGTTAAGAAGTAAAGATTAATTTGAATTAATCTTGGCTGGTACTTTAATTACCAATAATTAGAGTTTTAGGGTTAGTATAGACTTATTTCATAATGGCTACCATTTTAAATATTCTTTTATGTGCATATAAATTAGCCTTTACAACCTTGTAAAGAAGTAAAGATTATTTTGAATTAATCTTGGCTGGTACTTTAAATACCAATAATCAGAGTTTTAGGATTAGTATAGACTTCTTTCATAATGGCTACCATTTTAAATATTCTTTTATGTGCATATAAATTAGCCTTTACAACCTTGTTAAGAAGTAAAGATTATTTTGATTTAATTTTGGCTGGTACTTTAATTACCAATAATCAGAGTTTTAGGGTTAGTATAGACTTCTTTCATAATGGTTACCATTTTAAATATTCTTTTATGTGCATATAAATTAGCCTTTACAACCTTGTTAAGATTAGCAAAGATTATTTTGAATTAATCTTGGCTGGTACTTTAATTACCAATAATCAGAGTTTTAGGGTTAGTATAGACTTCTTTCATAATGGCTACCATTTTAAATATTCTTTTATGTGCATATAAATTAGACTTTACAACCTTGTTAAGAAGTAAAGATTATTTTGAATTAATCTTGGCTGGTACTTTAATTACCAATAATCAGAGTTTTAGGGTTAGTATAGACTTCTTTCATAATGGCTTCATTTTAAATATTCTTTTATGTGCATATAAATTAGCCTTTACAACCTTGTAAAGAAGTAAAGATTATTTTGAATTAATCTTGGCTGGTACTTTAAATACCAATAATCAGAGTTTTAGGATTAGTATAGACTTCTTTCATAATGGCTACCATTTTAAATATTCTTTTATGTGCATATAAATTAGCCTTTACAACCTTGTTAAGAAGTAAAGATTATTTTGAATTAATTTTGGCTGGTACTTTAATTACCAATAATCAGAGTTTTAGGGTTAGTATAGACTTCTTTCATAATGGTTACTATTTTAAATATTCTTTTATGTGCATATAAATTAGCCTTTACAACCTTGTTAAGAAGTAAAGATTATTTTGAATTAATCTTGGCTGGTACTTTAATTACCAATAATTAGAGTTTTAGGGTTAGTATAGACTTATTTCATAATGGCTACCATTTTAAATATTCTTTTATGTGCATATAAATTAGCCTTTACAACCTTGTAAAGAAGTAAAGATTATTTTGAATTAATCTTGGCTGGTACTTTAAATACCAATAATCAGAGTTTTAGGATTAGTATAGACTTCTTTCATAATGGCTACCATTTTAAATATTCTTTTATGTGCATATAAATTAGCCTTTACAACCTTGTTAAGAAGTAAAGATTATTTTGAATTAATTTTGGCTGGTACTTTAATTACCAATAATCAGAGTTTTAGGGTTAGTATAGACTTCTTTCATAATGGTTACCATTTTAAATATTCTTTTATGTGCATATAAATTAGCCTTTACAACCTTGTTAAGATTAGCAAAGATTATTTTGAATTAATCTTGGCTGGTACTTTAATTACCAATAATCAGAGTTTTAGGGTTAGTATAGACTTCTTTCATAATGGCTACCATTTTAAATATTCTTTTATGTGCATATAAATTAGACTTTACAACCTTGTTAAGAAGTAAAGATTATTTTGAATTAATCTTGGCTGGTACTTTAATTACCAATAATCAGAGTTTTAGGGTTAGTATAGACTTCTTTCATAATGGCTTCATTTTAAATATTCTTTTATGTGCATATAAATTAGCCTTTACAACCTTGTTAAGAAGTAAAGATTATTTTGAATTAATCTTGGCTGGTACTTTAATTACCAATAATTAGAGTTTTAGGGTTAGTATAGACTTATTTCATAATGGCTACCATTTTAAATATTCTTTTATGTGCATATAAATTAGCCTTTACAACCTTGTAAAGAAGTAAAGATTATTTTGAATTAATCTTGGCTGGTACTTTAAATACCAATAATCAGAGTTTTAGGATTAGTATAGACTTCTTTCATAATGGCTACCATTTTAAATATTCTTTTATGTGCATATAAATTAGCCTTTACAGCCTTGTTAAGAAGTAAAGATTATTTTGAATTAATTTTGGCTGGTACTTTAATTACCAATAATCAGAGTTTGTTTTAGGGTTAGTATAGACTTCTTTCATAATGGTTACTATTTTAAATATTATTTTATGTGCATATAAATTAGCCTTTACAACCTTGTTAAGAAGTAAAGATTATTTTGAATTAATCTTGGCTGGTACTTTAATTACCAATAATCAGAGTTTTAGGGTTAGTATAGACTGATTTCATAATGGCTACCATTTTAAATATTCTTTTATGTGCATATAAATTAGCCTTTACAACCTTGTAAAGAAGTAAAGATTATTTTGAATTAATCTTGGCTGTTACTTTAAATACCAATAATCAGAGTTTTAGGATTAGTATAGACTTCTTTCATAATGGCTACCATTTTAAATATTCTTTTATGTGCATATAAATTAGCCTTTACAACCTTGTCAAGAAGTAAAGATCATTTTGAATTAATCTTGGCTGGTACTTTAATCACCAATAATCAGAGTTTTAGGGTTAGTATAGACTTCTTTCATAATGGCTACCATTTTAAATATTCTTTTATGTTCATATAAATTAGCCTTTACAACCTTGTTAAGAAGTAAAGATTATTTTGAATTAATTTTGGCTGGTACTTTAATTACCAATAATCAGAGTTTTAGGGTTAGTATAGACTTCTTTCATAATGGTTAGCATTTTAAATATTCTTTTATGTGCATATCAATTAGCCTTTACAACCTTGTTAAGATTAGCAAAGATTATTTTGAATTAATCTTGGCTGGTACTTTAATTACCAATAATCAGAGTTTTAGGGTTAGTATAGACTTCTTTCATAATGGCTACCATTTTAAATATTCTTTTATGTGCATATAAATTAGACTTTACAACCTTGTTAAGAAGTAAAGATTATTTTGAATTAATCTTGGCTGGTACTTTAATTACCAATAATCAGAGTTTTAGGGTTAGTATAGACTTCTTTCATAATGGTTACCATTTTAAATATTCTTTTATGTGCATATAAATTAGCCTTTACAACCTTGTAAAGAAGTAAAGATTATTTTGAATTAATCTTGGCTGGTACTTTAAATACCAATAATCAGAGTTTTAGGATTAGTATAGACTTCTTTCATAATGGCTACCATTTTAAATATTCTTTTATGTGCATATAAATTAGACTTTACAACCTTGTTAAGAAGTAAAGATTATTTTGAATTAATTTTGGCTGGTACTTTAATTACCAATAATCAGAGTTTTAGGGTTAGTATAGACTTCTTTCATAATGGTTACTATTTTAAATATTCTTTTATGTGCATATAAATTAGCCTTTACAACCTTGTTAAGAAGTAAAGATTATTTTGAATTAATCTTGGCTGGTACTTTAATTACCAATAATTAGAGTTTTAGGGTTAGTATAGACTTATTTCATAATGGCTACCATTTTAAATATTCTTTTATGTGCATATAAATTAGCCTTTACAACCTTGTAAAGAAGTAAAGATTATTTTGAATTAATCTTGGCTGGTACTTTAAATACCAATAATCAGAGTTTTAGGATTAGTATAGACTTCTTTCATAATGGCTACCATTTTAAATATTCTTTTATGTGCATATAAATTAGCCTTTACAACCTTGTTAAGAAGTAAAGATTATTTTGAATTAATTTTGGCTGGTACTTTAATTACCAATAATCAGAGTTTTAGGGTTAGTATAGACTTCTTTCATAATGGTTACCATTTTAAATATTCTTTTATGTGCATATAAATTAGCCTTTACAACCTTGTTAAGATTAGCAAAGATTATTTTGAATTAATCTTGGCTGGTACTTTAATTACCAATAATCAGAGTTTTAGGGTTAGTATAGACTTCTTTCATAATGGCTACCATTTTAAATATTCTTTTATGTGCATATAAATTAGACTTTACAACCTTGTTAAGAAGTAAAGATTATTTTGAATTAATCTTGGCTGGTACTTTAATTACCAATAATCAGAGTTTTAGGGTTAGTATAGACTTCTTTCATAATGGCTTCATTTTAAATATTCTTTTATGTGCATATAAATTAGCCTTTACAACCTTGTTAAGAAGTAAAGATTATTTTGAATTAATCTTGGCTGGTACTTTAATTACCAATAATTAGAGTTTTAGGGTTAGTATAGACTTATTTCATAATGGCTACCATTTTAAATATTCTTTTATGTGCATATAAATTAGCCTTTACAACCTTGTAAAGAAGTAAAGATTATTTTGAATTAATCTTGGCTGGTACTTTAAATACCAATAATCAGAGTTTTAGGATTAGTATAGACTTCTTTCATAATGGCTACCATTTTAAATATTCTTTTATGTGCATATAAATTAGCCTTTACAGCCTTGTTAAGAAGTAAAGATTATTTTGAATTAATTTTGGCTGGTACTTTAATTACCAATAATCAGAGTTTGTTTTAGGGTTAGTATAGACTTCTTTCATAATGGTTACTATTTTAAATATTATTTTATGTGCATATAAATTAGCCTTTACAACCTTGTTAAGAAGTAAAGATTATTTTGAATTAATCTTGGCTGGTACTTTAATTACCAATAATCAGAGTTTTAGGGTTAGTATAGACTGATTTCATAATGGTTACCATTTTAAATATTCTTTTATGTGCATATAAATTAGCCTTTACAACCTTGTAAAGAAGTAAAGATTATTTTGAATTAATCTTGGCTGTTACTTTAAATACCAATAATCAGAGTTTTAGGATTAGTATAGACTTCTTTCATAATGGCTACCATTTTAAATATTCTTTTATGTGCATATAAATTAGCCTTTACAACCTTGTCAAGAAGTAAAGATCATTTTGAATTAATCTTGGCTGGTACTTTAATCACCAATAATCAGAGTTTTAGGGTTAGTATAGACTTCTTTCATAATGGCTACCATTTTAAATATTCTTTTATGTTCATATAAATTAGCCTTTACAACCTTGTTAAGAAGTAAAGATTATTTTGAATTAATTTTGGCTGGTACTTTAATTACCAATAATCAGAGTTTTAGGGTTAGTATAGACTTCTTTCATAATGGTTAGCATTTTAAATATTCTTTTATGTGCATATCAATTAGCCTTTACAACCTTGTTAAGATTAGCAAAGATTATTTTGAATTAATCTTGGCTGGTACTTTAATTACCAATAATCAGAGTTTTAGGGTTAGTATAGACTTCTTTCATAATGGCTACCATTTTAAATATTCTTTTATGTGCATATAAATTAGACTTTGCAACTTGTTAAGAAGTAAAGATTATTTTGAATTAATCTTGGCTGGTACTTTAATTAGCAATAATCAGAGTTTTAGGGTTAGTATAGACTTCTTTCATAATGGCTTCATTTTAAATATTCTTTTATGTGCATATAAATTAGCCTTTACAACCTTGTTAAGAAGTAAAGATTATTTTGAATTAATCTTGGCTGGTACTTTAATTACCAATAATTAGAGTTTTAGGGTTAGTATAGACTTATTTGATAATGGCTACCATTTTAAATATTCTTTTATGTGCATATAAATTAGCCTTTACAACCTTGTAAAGAAGTAAAGATTATTTTGAATTAATCTTGGCTGGTACTTTAAATACCAATAATCAGAGTTTTAGGATTAGTATAGACTTCTTTCATAATGGCTACCATTTTAAATATTCTTTTATGTGCATATAAATTAGCCTTTACAACCTTGTTAAGAAGTAAAGATTATTTTGAATTAATTTTGGCTGGTACTTTAATTACCAATAATCAGAGTTTTAGGGTTAGTATAGACTTCTTTCGTAATGGTTACTATTTTAAATATTCTTTTATGTGCATATAAATTAGCCTTTACAACCTTGTTAAGAAGTAAAGATTATTTTGAATTAATCTTGGCTGGTACTTTAATTACCAATAATCAGAGTTTTAGGGTTAGTATAGACTTCTTTCATAATGGTTACTATTTTAAATATTCTTTTATGTGCATATAAATTAGCCTTTACAACCTTGTTAAGAAGTAAAGATTATTTTGAATTAATCTTGGCTGGTACTTTAATTACCAATAATTAGAGTTTTAGGGTTAGTATAGACTTATTTCATAATGGCTACCATTTTAAATATTCTTTTATGTGCATATAAATTAGCCTTTACAACCTTGTAAAGAAGTAAAGATTATTTTGAATTAATCTTGGCTGGTACTTTAAATACCAATAATCAGAGTTTTAGGATTAGTATAGACTTCTTTCTTAATGGCTACCATTTTAAATATTCTTTTATGTGCATATAAATTAGCCTTTACAACCTTGTTAAGAAGTAAAGATTATTTTGAATTAATCTTGGCTGGTACTTTAATTACCAATAATCAGAGTTTTAGGGTGAGCATAGACTTCTTTCATAATGGCTACCATTTTAAATATTCTTTTATGTGCATATAAATTAGCCTTTACAACCTTGTTAAGAAGTAAAGATTATTTTGAATTAATCTTGACTGGTACTTTAATTACCAATAATCAGAGTTTTAGGGTTAGTATAGACTTCTTTCATAATGGCTACCATTTTAAATATTCTTTTATGTGCATATAAATTAGCCTTTACAAACTTGTTAAGAAGTAAAGATTATTTTGAATTAATTTTGGCTGGTACTTTAATTACCAATAATCAGAGTTTTAGGGTTAGTATAGACTTCTTTCATAATGGCTACCATTTTAAATATTCTTTTATGTGCATATAAATTAGCCTTTACAACCTTGTTAAGAAGTAAAGATTATTTTGAATTAATCTTGGCTGGTACTTTAATTACCAATAATCAGAGTTTTAGGGTTAGTATAGACTTATTTCATAATAGCTACATTTTAAATATTATTTTATGTGCATATAAATTAGCCTTTACAACCTTGTTAAGAAGTAAAGATTATTTTGAATTAATCTTGGCTGGTACTTTAATTACCAATAATCAGAGTTTTAGGGTTAGTATAGACTTCTTTCATAATGACTACCATTTTAAATATTATTTTATGTGCATATAAATTAGCCTTTACAACCTTGTTAAGAAGTAAAGATTATTTTGAATTAATCTTGGCTGGTACTTTAATTACCAATAATCAGAGTTTTAGGGTTAGTATAGACTTCTTTCATAATGGTTACCATTTTAAATATTCTTTTATGTGCATATAAATTAGCTTTTACAACCTTGTTAAGAAGTAAAGATTATTTTGAATTAATCTTGGCTGGTACATAAATTACCAATAATCGGAGTTTTAGGGTTAGTATAGACTTCTTTCATAATGGCTACCATTTTAAATATCCTTTTATGTGCATATAAATTTGCCTTTACAACCTTGTAAAGAAGTAAAGATTATTTTGAATTAATCTTGGCTGGTACTTTAAATACCAATAATCAGAGTTTTAGGATTAGTATAGACTTCTTTCATAATGGCTACCATTTTAAATATTCTTTTATGTGCATATAAATTAGCCTTTACAACCTTGTTAAGAAGTAAAGATTATTTTGAATTAATTTTGGCTGGTACTTTAATTACCAATAATCAGAGTTTTAGGGTTAGTATAGACTTCTTTCATAATGGCTACCATTTTAAATATTCTTTTATGTGCATATAAATTAGCCTTTACAACCTTGTTAAGAAGTAAAGATTATTTTGAATTAATCTTGGCTGGTACTTTAATTACCAATAATCAAGTTTTAAGGTTAGCATAGACTTCTTTCATAATGGTTACCATTTTAAATATTCTTTTATGTGCATATAAATTAGCCTTTACAACCTTGTTAAGATTAGCAAAGATTATTTTGAATTAATCTTGGCTGGTACTTTAATTACCAATAATCAGAGTTTTAGGGTTAGTATAGACTTCTTTCATAATGGCTACCATTTTAAATATTCTTTTATGTGCATATAAATTAGCCTTTACAACCTTGTTGAGAAGTAAAGATTATTTTGAATTAATCTTGGCTGGTACTTTAATTACCAATAATCAGAGTTTTAGGGTTAGTATAGACTTCTTTCATAATGGCTACCATTTTAAATATTCTTTTATGTGCATATAAATTAGCCTTTACAACCTTGTTAAGAAGTAAAGATTATTTTGAATTAATCTTGACTGGTGCTTTAATTACCAATAATCAGAGTTTTAGGGTTAGTATGGACTTCTTTCATAATGGCTACCATTTTAAATATTCTTTTATGTGCATATAAATTAGCCTTTACAACCTTGTTAAGAAGTAAAGATTATTTTGAATTAATTTTGGCTGGTACTTTAATTACCAATAATCAGAGTTTTAGGGTTAGTATAGACTTCTTTCATAATGGCTACCATTTTAAATATTATTTTATGTGCATATAAATTAGACTTTACAAGCTTGTTAAGAAGTAAAGATTATTTTGAATTAATCTTGGCTGGTACTTTAATTACCAATAATCAGAGTTTTAGGGTTAGCATAGACTTCTTTCATAATGGTTACCATTTTAAATATTCTTTTATGTGCATATAAATTAGCCTTTACAACCTTGTTAAGATTAGCAAAGATTATTTTGAATTAATCTTGGCTGGTACTTTAATTAACAATAATCAGAGTTTTAGGGTTAGTATAGACTTCTTTCATAATGGCTACCATTTTAAATATTATTTTATGTGCATATAAATTAGACTTTACAACCTTGTTAAGAAGTAAAGATTATTTTGAATTAATCTTGACTGGTATTTTAATTACCAATAATCAGAGTTTTAGGGTTAGTATGGACTTCTTTCATAATGGCTACCATTTTAAATATTCTTTTATGTGCATATAAATTAGCCTTTACAAACTTGTTAAGAAGTAAAGATTATTTTGAATTAATCTTGGCTGGTACTTTAATTACCAATAGACAACTTGTCAAGACAAGACAACTTGTCAAGACATGACAACTTGTCAAGACAAGACAAGACAACTTATCAAGACAAGACAAGACAACTTATCAAGACAAGACAAGACAACTTGTCAAGACAAGACTAGAAAACTTATCAAGACAAGACAACTTGTCAAGACAAGACAAGACATGACAAGACAAGTCAGGACAAGATAACTTGTCAAGATAAGACAAGACAAGACGAGTTTACAAAAAAGTAATCTCAAATCACACAAACATATCACTTGTTTGCAGCTCATTTTTTGATCAAGGGAATTCAATTTTTTTATCAAGCATTTCTACACTACCGACATGTACACAAGCCTAATGGCCCATGTTCGGTGAAAGCTGTTAGGGGAATGGTAGGGTATTTATAGGTTTTATTCTTGGATTTCCCTTAAAAGTTGACAATTTAACCTTTTATGATGTGCAGGGACACACGTGAACTATATATAATCATGTTTAATTTTTTTAATTTGAGCGGTTTTACACAAAAGCCCTATCATTCCCCTTTCATTACACTGAGGGAAATCCACAACGATGAGGTATAATAAATGTAGAAAATTTTTTTGTTTTGAAATTATTTAAAAAAAAATGATTCCTATTGACCAAAAATGTTTTTTTACAATTATTTTTGTTAATTATGACCCCAAATTATTATTTTGAGTTCAATTCTTATTTCCTGAAATAAATATTTTAACTTTATTTCGTGAAATGAAATGTTGATTTCAAAGAAATGATTAAAATTTTTGAAATGCAACAAATGAATGATAAAACGTTAGGTTTTTTTGGATGGCGAAAGAAGTAGTTTGATAAATCGTTGGGGTTTTTGAACTTCTCAACACAACATGATACTTTATTAACATGTCATAACGTAAGGTATGCCATCACATGTTAAGAAGGAACCATGTTGTGCTGCCAGGGCACTGACCCTGCTGGTGAGTTGAAGTAGTGCTTGAGGTACTCTCTCTGAGCCTTGGCTGCTCTGGTGTCGCGGTTGGATCCTCTGACATTGTGCACGTCCTGCATGTTGCGCCCAGTTCTCCATGCACCGTCCACTATTTGATGGTTGTCATCCTCTACATCCATTGCTGCATTCTGAAGGCCTGGGTATCTCATTCTCATGAGGTTGTGTAGACAGACACAGGCCTCAATGATGAGTCTGATTGTTTCAGGATCGTGCTGCATAGTTGTCAAGAGCACCTGGAAACGGTTAGAAAGTATGCCAAAAGCATTCTCCACAATCCGACGTCCTCTGGACAGCCTGTAGTTGAATATCCTCTCTTCCACTGTCATGTTGCGATGGTTGAAGGGCTTCATCATATAAGTCCTCAGGGCAAAGGCATCATCACCCAGGAAGAAGTAACACGTGTTTTTGTCATCATTGGGAAGATGGTCTGCTACAGGGAAACCTATGCTGCCATCTTCTAGGGCCTCCTTCAACTCTGAATGGTTAAATATCTGAGCATCAGAGGCTGATCCATCTGCTCCTACATCCACCCAGAGGAATTTATAATCAGCATCAACCAGTGCCATCAGAACAATGGAGTAGAAGCCCTTATAGTTGTAGTACATGGATCCACTGTTCTTTGGACACTTGCAGGCAACATGCTTCCCATCCAGAGAGCCACAGACATGAGGGAAGTTCCATCTGCGGGAAAACTCTTCGGCAATGACACGCCATCCTTCAGGGGTGGTTGGACAGATAACGACTTCCCTGGCATACTCATATACGATGGCTTGACAGACATCTCGGACTAGCAGAGACATCGTGTTGTGAGGTACTCTGAAGTCAAACTTCAAACTGGAGTACGTATCTCCAGATGCCAGGTGACGTAGGGTAACAGCAAGTTTCATGCCTGGTTCAAGAGCTTTCCTATAGTTGGTATTCTGCTTAATTGGAAATTCTGGGTCCAACTCTGGCAAGCAGCTCGTCAAACATATCTGGTGGTACTCTGAGGAAATTGACAAAGGATGCTAGATCTTCTGCTCGCAGTTCAGGCATCAGACGGTGATACTGTCCAAGCTGTTCTCTCCTCCCAACCCACGGCCTGACCCAGCATCTCCTCCTGTGCCTTCTTTGCCTTCTCCTTCTTCTTCTAATTCTGTGTAACTGGTATAAAGCAAGGTCATTCTCTGCTTCATCTAGTTGTAGTTGTGCTACGTTCTGTAGAAGTCTTAATCTTTCAGCAACAGCCATAATGTACTGCTCAAGATACTGTGAGTGAATGACTCAGAATGAGTCAACAGGGAATTTACATCCCAAGGTGCACGAATGCTGCTCATGCCGTACCGTTTACTCACTGGAAACCTATTATGAACTTGTTACGGATGCCATAGAACTCCATTGACGTTTTGGCAACTTATTACGGACGTGTATGTACGGGTCCATACTTGGCAAGGAATCAGTTCAGAACGCCGCAAGAGAAGTTCTTACGTAGTACCAACGCATTGAGGTCGCCTTATGTACGGGGTAACAACGGCAATGACGTGGGATACGCACAGAGGACGTGCAGTCATGATGCATGCACGTACGCGAAGTTTTCACGGAGACCCTGCGAGTACACAGTACATACATGGTACGTAAATCACGTTCCACTGACGGTCGTACGGAGTTCACGCAGCGTCCTTGCCGCGTAGTGGTCAGAACGCCCGAGCGCGGCGTAAGTTTTGAACAGTTCAAAACTTACGTGGCATGCTTGGCGTTCATGGAAGTCCTTGGAGTTCCCCTTAAGTTACCAATAAGTTTTCAAGGTCCATGAAAAGTACCTACAGCGTACACGGAGTTGCCGCGGCGTTTTTGCCAAACTTCTTGGTCGTATTACATACTTCTGCCAGAACGCGTTGGTGTGACAGGGCCTTAAGATACAGTCGGTACGCTCGGTTCGGTACGCTCGGTTCGGTACGCTCGGTACGTTCGGTATGCTCGGTACGTTCGGTACGTTCGGTACGCTCGGTATAACGTTCGGTACGGTTTGTACGTTAGATACAGTCGGTACGCTCGGTACGTTCGGTACGGTTTGTACGTTCGGCACGCTTTGTACGTTAGATACAGTCGGTACGGTTTGTACGTTAGATACAGTCGGTACGGTTTGTACGTTAGATACAGTCGGTACGGTTTGTACGTTAGATACAGTCGGTACGGTTTGTACGTTAGATACAGTCGGTAGGATAGTCAGTATGATCGCTAAATAATATTCAATGCCTGACCGTAATGATCGTGAATACTCACTAGTATTTAGCAACTATGTCTACTTTTTCTATTATGTACATTTAATCTATATTCATACAAAAATAAATGTTAGTTAATGGGGAAAACCCCCCAAACCCCATTAGCCAATCACAACAAGCCTTACGAGAGGTGCTACAATACCCCGCAGGACAGACCGAAAGCATTCAATATTGGCTGTGCTGCGCATAATTTGAACTTATGTATTGGAGATGCCATGAAAAAGGGAGTCGACAATCCCTTCGAAACGATGGTTGCCGCAGCGAGAAGAATAGTGGGACACTTTAAAATGTCTACTATTGCAACAAACGGACTTCGTGCGAAAGTAAAGGAGATACTGACGCCGGAACACCATGAGAAGGGCTTGATCCAAGACGTATCCACTAGATGGAACTCAATGTTTTATATGTTGGAACGTCTGTCGCTGTTGCGCTGGCCAGTCGTGGCAGTGTTGTCCGACCCAGGGCCGGATTAACGGTTCGCGGGGCCCGTGGCATATTATCAGCGCGGGGCCCCTTGACCCCCCTGCTTTTTTTATTTTTGGGGCCTCCCTAGCTTTTTTATTTATGGTATCTTGCTTTTTTTATTTTTGGGGCCTCGCTATAGCTTTTTTATGGGTTCTTGCTTTTTTTAGTTTTGCGGCCTCGCTTTTTTATTTATGGGTTCTCGCTTTTTTATTTATGGGGCCTCCCTAGCTTTTTTATGGGTTCTTGCTTTTTTTAGTTTTGGGGCCTCGCTTTTTTATTTATGGGTTCTCGCTTTTTTATTTATGGGGCCTCCCTAGCTTTTTTATGGGTTCTTGCTTTTTTTAGTTTTGGGGCCTCGCTTTTTTATTTATGGGTTCTCGCTTTTTTATTTATGGGGCCTCCCTAGCTTTTTTATGGGTTCTTGCTTTTTTTAGTTTTGGGGCCTCGCTTTTTTATTTATGGGTTCTTGCTTTTTTTAGTTTTGGGGCCTCCCTAGCTTTTTTATGGGTTCTTGCTTTTTTTAGTTTTGGGGCCTCGCTTTTTTATTTATGGGTTCTCGCTTTTTTATTTATGGGGCCTCCCTAGCTTTTTTATGGGTTCTTGCTTTTTTTAGTTTTGGGGCCTCCCTAGCTTTTTTATGGATTCTTGCTTTTTTTAGTTTTGGGGCCTCGCTTTTTTATTTATGGGTTCTTGCTTTTTTTAGTTTTGGGGCCTCGCTTTTTTATTTATGGGTTCTCGCTTTTTTATTTATGGGGCCTCCCTAGCTTTTTTATGGGTTCTTGCTTTTTTTAGTTTTGGGGCCTCCCTAGCTTTTTTATGGGTTCTTGCTTTTTTTAGTTTTGCGGCCTCGCTTTTTTATTTATGGGTTCTTGCTTTTTTTAGTTTTGGGGCCTCCCTAGCTTTTTTATGGGTTCTTGCTTTTTTTAGTTTTGCGGCCTCGCTTTTTTATTTATGGGTTCTCGCTTTTTTATTTATGGGGCCTCCCTAGCTTTTTTATGGGTTCTTGCTTTTTTTAGTTTTGGGGCCTCGCTTTTTTATTTATGGGTTCTCGCTTTTTTATTTATGGGGCCTCCCTAGCTTTTTTATGGGTTCTTGCTTTTTTAGTTTTGGGGCCTCGCTTTTTTATTTATGGGTTCTTGCTTTTTTTAGTTTTGGGGCCTCGCTTTTTATTTATGGGTTCTCGCTTTTTTATTTATGGGGCCTCCCTAGCTTTTTTATGGGTTCTTGCTTTTTTTAGTTTTGGGGCCTCCCTAGCTTTTTTATGGGTTCTTGCTTTTTTTAGTTTTGCGGCCTCGCTTTTTTATTTATGGGTTCTTGCTTTTTTATGGGTTCTTGCTTTTTTTAGTTTTGCGGCCTCGCTTTTTTATTTATGGGTTCTTGCTTTTTTTAGTTTTGGGGCCTCCCTAGCTTTTTTATGGGTTCTTGCTTTTTTTAGTTTTGCGGCCTCGCTTTTTTATTTATGGGTTCTCGCTTTTTTATTTATGGGGCCTCCCTAGCTTTTTTATGGGTTCTTGCTTTTTTTAGTTTTGCGGCCTCGCTTTTTTATTTATGGGTTCTCGCTTTTTTATTTATGGGGCCTCCCTAGCTTTTTTATGGGTTCTTGCTTTTTTTAGTTTTGGGGCCTCCCTAGCTTTTTTATGGGTTCTTGCTTTTTTTAGTTTTGCGGCCTCGCTTTTTTATTTATGGGTTCTCGCTTTTTTATTTATGGGGCCTCCCTAGCTTTTTTATGGGTTCTTGCTTTTTTTAGTTTTGGGGCCTCGCTTTTTTATTTATGGGTTCTCGCTTTTTTATTTATGGGGCCTCCCTAGCTTTTTTATGGGTTCTTGCTTTTTTTAGTTTTGGGGCCTCGCTTTTTTATTTATGGGTTCTTGCTTTTTTTAGTTTTGGGGCCTCGCTTTTTTATTTATGGGTTCTCGCTTTTTTATTTATGGGGCCTCCCTAGCTTTTTTATGGGTTCTTGCTTTTTTTAGTTTTGGGGCCTCCCTAGCTTTTTTATGGGTTCTTGCTTTTTTTAGTTTTGCGGCCTCGCTTTTTTATTTATGGGTTCTTGCTTTTTTATGGGTTCTTGCTTTTTTTAGTTTTGCGGCCTCGCTTTTTTATTTATGGGTTCTTGCTTTTTTTAGTTTTGGGGCCTCCCTAGCTTTTTTATGGGTTCTTGCTTTTTTTTAGTTTTGCGGCCTCGCTTTTTTATTTATGGGTTCTCGCTTTTTTTATTTATGGGGCCTCCCTAGCTTTTTTATGGGTTCTTGCTTTTTTTAGTTTTGCGGCCTCGCTTTTTTATTTATGGGTTCTCGCTTTTTTATTTATGGGGCCTCCCTAGCTTTTTTATGGGTTCTTGCTTTTTTTAGTTTTGGGGCCTCCCTAGCTTTTTTATGGGTTCTTGCTTTTTTTAGTTTTGGGGCCTCGCTTTTTTATTTATGGGTTCTCGCTTTTTTATTTATGGGGCCTCCCTAGCTTTTTTATGGGTTCTTGCTTTTTTTAGTTTTGCGGCCTCGCTTTTTTATTTATGGGTTCTCGCTTTTTTATTTATGGGGCCTCCCTAGCTTTTTTATGGGTTCTTGCTTTTTTTAGTTTTGGGGCCTCCCTAGCTTTTTTATGGGTTCTTGCTTTTTTTAGTTTTGCGGCCTCGCTTTTTTATTTATGGGTTCTTGCTTTTTTTAGTTTTGGGGCCTCCCTAGCTTTTTTATGGGTTCTTGCTTTTTTTAGTTTTGGGGCCTCGCTTTTTTATTTATGGGTTCTCGCTTTTTTATTTATGGGGCCTCCCTAGCTTTTTTATGGGTTCTTGCTTTTTTTAGTTTTGGGGCCTCGCTTTTTTATTTATGGGTTCTCGCTTTTTTATTTATGGGGCCTCCCTAGCTTTTTTATGGGTTCTTGCTTTTTTTTAGTTTTGGGGCCTCGCTTTTTTATTTATGGGTTCTCGCTTTTTTATTTATGGGGCCTCCCTAGCTTTTTTATGGGTTCTTGCTTTTTTTAGTTTTGGGGCCTCCCTAGCTTTTTTATGGGTTCTTGCTTTTTTTAGTTTTGCGGCCTTGCTTTTTTATTTATGGGTTCTTGCTTTTTTTAGTTTTGGGGCCTCCCTAGCTTTTTTATGGGTTCTTGCTTTTTTTAGTTTTGGGGCCTCGCTTTTTTATTTATGGGTTCTCGCTTTTTTATTTATGGGGCCTCCCTAGCTTTTTTATGGGTTCTTGCTTTTTTTAGTTTTGCGGCCTCGCTTTTTTATTTATGGGTTCTCGCTTTTTTATTTATGGGGCCTCCCTAGCTTTTTTATGGGTTCTTGCTTTTTTTTAGTTTTGCGGCCTCGCTTTTTTATTTATGGGTTCTCGCTTTTTTATTTATGGGGCCTCCCTAGCTTTTTTATGGGTTCTTGCTTTTTTTAGTTTTGCGGCCTCGCTTTTTTATTTATGGGTTCTCGCTTTTTTTATTTATGGGGCCTCCCTAGCTTTTTTATGGGTTCTTGCTTTTTTTAGTTTTGCGGCCTCGCTTTTTTATTTATGGGTTCTCGCTTTTTTATTTATGGGGCCTCCCTAGCTTTTTTATGGGTTCTTGCTTTTTTTAGTTTTGCGGCCTCGCTTTTTTATTTATGGGTTCTCGCTTTTTTATTTATGGGGCCTCCCTAGCTTTTTTATGGGTTCTTGCTTTTTTTTAGTTTTGCGGCCTCGCTTTTTTATTTATGGGTTCTCGCTTTTTTATTTATGGGGCCTCCCTAGCTTTTTTATGGGTTCTTGCTTTTTTTAGTTTTGGGGCCTCGCTTTTTTATTTATGGGTTCTCGCTTTTTTATTTATGGGGCCTCCCTAGCTTTTTTATGGGTTCTTGCTTTTTTAAGTTTTGCGGCCTCGCTTTTTTATTTATGGGTTCTTGCTTTTTTATTTATGGGTTCTCGCTTTTTTATTTATGGGGCCTCCCTAGCTTTTTTATGGGTTCTTGCTTTTTTTAGTTTTGGGGCCTCGCTTTTTTATTTATGGGTTCTTGCTTTTTTTAGTTTTGGGGCCTCCCTAGCTTTTTTATGGGTTCTTGCTTTTTTTAGTTTTGCGGCCTCGCTTTTTTATTTATGGGTTCTCGCTTTTTTATTTATGGGGCCTCCCTAGCTTTTTTATGGGTTCTTGCTTTTTTTAGTTTTGCGGCCTCGCTTTTTTATTTATGGGTTCTCGCTTTTTTATTTATGGGGCCTCCCTAGCTTTTTTATGGGTTCTTGCTTTTTATAGTTTTGCGGCCTCGCTTTTTTATTTATGGGTTCTCGCTTTTTCATTTTTGGGGCCTCTGTTTTTTGTTTTGTTTTTGGGGCCTGTTTTTTGAGTTTTGGGGCCCCGGCGCCTCGCTTTTTCATTTGCGGTACCTCTTTTTTTAATTTTGGAGCATCGTTTTTTTTAACTTTTGTGACGTGGCCTTGCGGTTTTTGGGGCCCCACACTTTTTGGGCCCCGCGCTAAAAAATCGAAACTGAGCAAAGCGCGGGGCCCCTAAAAGCGCGGGGCCCGTGGCATAAGCCACTTCAGCCATATGGCTAATCCGGCACTGGTCCGACCCAATTTTGACCAAGCCACAAGATGCAAGGATCCTAGACATGCCCAACGAGCATTGGAAACTTGCTGAGGAACTCGTCCCTACTCTTCGAAAAGTAGAGTTGGCCACGGTCATGTTCAACTCACAGTCCAAAACAACATCTGGTGTTGTTCTACCTGCTATAGCTGGTTTAGTGGAGCAATTGAATGCCATGACCTTTGAAAGTTGTTTCTTGCATAAAAATACAGCTCAACAACATGAACACAAAAAGTTGACATTATAACAGTTGATAAACTACATGTACTGTAAGTTAATCAGAATTTGTTTCTTGCATAAGAATACAGCTCAACAACGTGAACACAAAAAGTTCACATTATAACAGTTGATAAACTAAGTTAATCAGAATTTCTTGTATAAAAATGTAGTTGAATACTTGAATATATTCTGTTGCTTTAATATATCCCACAGCTCATGTGTATACGAGGGACACGGATGTACATCATTCTGCATGCTCAATATCGTGAGAAACAATGAATTCACACCAATATACACCTAAAATAGAAGGAAAACTGTATTCACAAATAAAACAATTTGATATCACGCTCACAAGTGATGCTGTGATGGCAAGAAATCGCAGATACCTCGCAGTCACTGAGCCATATTTCCGTTTGGTGAGCGTTTTAATAACAAGATAATTAAGTATACATAACTATCTCAGTCGTCTTACCTTGAAAGAGAATACTTGTCTGAAGGCAGCAATGACGTTGTTAGAAGAAATTAAGAACGGCTGCGATTGTCAACGCAAGTTTGAACTGTCTGTTCTGCCTTCTGAGTGAGCAAGTATTCTCTTGTCAAGGTAAGACGACTAAGATAGTTATGTATACTTAATTTTCTTGTTATTAAAACGCTCACCAAACGGAAATATGGCTCAGTGACTGTTTTCCTTCTATTTTAGGTGTGTATTGGTATAAATTCATTGTTTCTCACGATATTGAGCATGCAGAATGATGTACATCCGTGTATCTCATACACAGCTGTGGGATATATTAAAGCAACAGAATAAGTATTCAACTGCATTTTTATACAAGAAATTCTGATTAACTTAGTTTATCAACTGTTATAATGTGAACTTTTTGTGTTCATGTTGAGCTGTATTCTTATGCAAGAAACAAATTCTGATTAACTTAGTTTATCAACTGTTATAATGTCAACTTTTTGTGTTCATGTTGTTGAGCTGTATTTTTATGCAAGAAACAAATTCTGATCAACTTAGTTTATCAACTGTTATAATGTCAACTTTATGCAAGCCTTGTACAGAGAACATTTTTATGCAACTGTCCAATTTACATCTGTTCATGAACTACCACATTTTTATTGCGAATAGATGTTGGAGACATCTGAAAATGTGCCAGGGCCAGGGCTATAGAGGAAGAATATGCGGGGGTGCTGGCTGTGCGTAATGAATGTCGTACCCCAGATACTGAAGAACTCATCTAAACCATAACCACATGGCTATGAGGCTACCTCCACTGTGAGTTTGACTTCAATAAGCCCAATATCACGACTGCTTTGGATTTCGAGGCAGCACATTACCTTGCGATAGTAACTTCTAGTGAATAAGGTCAGCCATTTGCCAAATTATTTGCAACACAAAAGCGCGCTGATCGAAACCAGGGCGCTTGTATTCTGGTTTTGATAAAATCATAAAAGTATACTGTATACTGTAAGCACCACAATCAAAACAGGCAAAAAGCCGCCAAGCTCAAATGCAACGGCTACTGAGTACTGAGAGAGAAACTTTTTATTTGTAAATATCCAGGAAAATTATTTTGATATATCGGATTAGAAAAATCAGTGCGTAAAATAAACCTTTAATTTTCTTTTCTCACGTACAAACGCATTTTCTTCCGTATAATTGTGTCAGTCGCTTGTTAAAATCTAGCCAAACAAACAAAAAGCGAGAATGGTTGAGTTTCATTTGAGTGTAAGTTTAGATAAAAGAGAATAAGAGAAAATTGACGTCTTGAGTTAATAATTGTTATTCCTTACTCTCTATAGCGATGTATCAACCGTCGTCACAAGATTCCATAGGAACACAGGAGATATACTCTCAAGGTTCCTTTGATGAAATATGGAAAATGCTGAGCGATGCGTTTTCCAGTACGGAGCAAATGCTTAAATGGTAAGGGTAACAATGTGTCTGCATACAGTACCAGTCAGAAGTAACCTAACACTGCGGTTGCGGTGAAGTTGCGGTGGGGATGCGGTGAGGGTGCGGTGAGGTTGCCGTGAGGTAGCGGTGAGCGTTTAATTTAAATTGACGCCAGCGCGACCAACCTACATTACATTGCTACATTACATTGCTACATTGCATTGCTACATTTTTACATTGCATTGCTACATTGCAACATTGAATTGCTACATTGCAACATTGCATTGCTACATTGCAACATTGCATTGCTAAATTGCAACATTGCATTGCTACATTGCAACATTGTATTGCTACATTTTAACATTTCATTGCTACATTGCAACATTACCAATTGCTAGATTGCATAGCTTCATTGCTACATTGCATTGCTACATTGCAACATTGCATTGCTACATTGCAACATTGCATAGCTACATTGCTACATTGCATTTCTACATTGCTATATTGCATTGCTACTTTGCAAATCATTGCTACATTGCATTGCTAAATTGCATTGCTACATTGCTTTGCTACATTGCTACATTACATTGCTACATTGCATTGCTACATTGCATTGCTACATTGCATTGCTACATTGTGTTGCTACATTGCTACATTGCGTTTCTACATTGCATTGCTACATTGCAATATTGCATTGCTGCATTGCTACATTGTATTGCTACATTGCTACATTGCATTGCTACATTGCATTGCATTGCTACATTGCATTGCATTGCTAAATTACATTGTTAAATAGCTACATTGCATTGCTACATTGCATTGCTACATTGCTACATTACATTGCTTTGCTACATTGCTACATTGTATTGCTACATTGCTACATTGCATTGCTACATTGCTACATTGCTACATTGCGTTGCTACGTTGCAACATTGCATTGCTACATTGCAAAATTGCATTGCTACATTGCAAAATTTCATTGCTACATTGCAACATTGCATTGCTATATTGCCACATTACATTGCTACATTGCATCATTGCAAATTGCTACATTACAACATTGCATTGCTATATTGCATCATTGCATTGCTACATTACATTGCTACATTGCTACATTGCATTGCTACATTGCTACATTGCATTGCATTGCTACATTGCTACATTGCTACATTGCATTGCTACATTGCATTGCTACATTGCTACATTGCATTGCTACAATGCTATATTGCATTGCTACATTATACCATTGCATTGCTACATTGCACCATTCATTGCATTGCTGCATTGCAACATTGCATTGCTAGATTTCAACATTACATTGCTACATTGCACCAATGCATTGCTACATTACAACATTGCATTGCTACATTGCTACATTGCATTGCTACATTGCACCATTGCATTGCTACATTGCAACATTTAATTGCTACATTGCAACTTTGCATTGCTACATTGCTACATTGCAACATTGCATTGCTACATTGCTACATTGCTACATTGCTACATTGCTACATTGCTAAATTGCTACATTGCATTGCTACATTGCATTGCTGCATTGCATTGCATTGCTGCATTGCTACATTGCATTGCTACATTGCTACATTACATTTCTACATTGCATTGTTACATTGCTACTTTGTATTGCTACATTGCATTGCTACATTGCATTGCTACATTGCAACATTGCATTGCTACGTTGCAACATTGCATTGCTACGTTGCAACATTGCATTGCTACATTGCAACATTACATTGCTACATTGCAGCAATGCATTGCTACATTACAACATTGCATTGCTACATTGCAACATTGCATTGCTACATTGCAACATTGCATTGCTACATTGCTACATTGCTACATTGCTACATTGCTAAATTGCTACATTGCATTGCTACATTGCATTGCTGCATTGCATTGCATTGCTACATTGCATTGCTACATTGCTACATTGCATTGCTACATTGCTACATTACATTTCTACATTGCTACTTTGTATTGATACATTGCATTGCTACATTGCATTGCTACATTGCAACATTGCATTGCTACGTTGCAACATTGCATTGCTACGTTGCAACATTGCATTGCTACATTGCAAAATTGCACTGCTAGATTGCAACATTACATTGCTACATTGCAATATTACATTGCTACATTGCACCATTGCATTGCTACATTGCACCATTGCATTGCTACATTGCAACATTGCATTGCTACATTGATACATTGCATTGCTACACTGCATTGCTACATTGCATTGCATTGCTACATTGCAACATTGCTACATTGCAACATTGCAACATTGCTACATTGGATTGCTACATTGCATTACATTGCTACATCGCATTGCTACATTGCTAGATTACATTGCTAGATTGCAACATTGCATTTCTACATTGCAATATTGCATTGCTACATTGCAACATTGCATTGCTACATTGCATTTCTACATTGCTACATTGCATTGCTACATTGCTACATTGCAACATTACATTGCTACATTGCACCATTGCATTGCTACATTACAACATTGCATTGCTACATTGCAACATTGCATTGCCACATTGCTACATTGCATTGTTACATTGCATTGCATTGCTACATTGCATTTCTACATTGCGTTGCATTATTACATTGCAACATTGCTACATTGCTACATTGCTACATTGCTACATTGCTACATTGAACTGCTACATTGCATTGCATTGCTACATTGCATTGCTACATTGCTAGATTGCATTGCTACATTGCAACATTGCATTGATACATTGCAACCTTGCATTGCTACATTGTAACATTGCATTGCTACATTGCATTTCTACATTGCTACATTGCATTGCTACATTGCTACATTGTATTGCTACCTTGCTACATTGCATTGCTACATTCCATTGCTACATTGCAACATTGCATTGCTACATTGCTACATTGCATTGCTAGATTGCTACATTGCATTGCTACATTGCATTGCATTGCTACATTGCATTGCATTGCTAAATTACATTGCTACATTGCTACATTGCTACATTACATTGCTTTGCTACATTGCTACATTGTATTGCTACATTGCTTCATTGCATTGCTACATTGCTACATTGCGTTGCTACGTTGCAACATTACATTGCTACATTGCAACATTACATTGCTACGTTGCACCTATGCATTGCTACATTCCAACATTGCATTGCTATATTGCAACATTGCATTGCTACATTGCTACATTGCTGCATTGCATTGCAACATTGCATTGCTACATTGCAAAATTGTATTGCTACATGGCAACAAATCATTGCTACATTGCAACATTAGCAATTGCTAGATTGCATTGCTAAATTGCTAGATTGCATTGCTACATTGCTACATTACATTGCTACATTGCTACATTGCATTGCTTCATTGCTACATTGAATTGCTACATTGTTACATTGCATTGATACATTGCTAAATTGGATTGCTACATTGCATTGCTACATTGCTACATTGCAACATTGCATTGCTACATTGCATTGATACATTGCTAAATTGCATTGCTACATCGCATTGCTACATTGCAACATTGCATTGCTACATTGCAATATTGCATTGCTAAATTGCAACGTTGCATTGCTACATTGCAACATTGCATTGCTGCATTGCTACATTGCATTGCTACATTGCTACATTGCATTGCTACATTACAACATTGCATTGCTACATTGTAACATTGCATCGCTACATTTCATTGCATTGCTACATTCCATTGCTACATTGCTACATTGCATTGCATTGCTACATTACATTGCTACATTGCTACATTGCATTGCTACATTGCAACATTGCATTGCTACATTGCAACATTGAATTGCTACATTGCAACATTACATTGCTACATTGCAACATTACATTGCTACATTGCAACATTACATTGCTACGTTGCACCTATGCATTGCTACATTCCAACATTGCATTGCTATATTGCAACATTGCATTGCTACATTGCTACATTGCTACATTGCATTGCTACATTGCAACATTGCATCGCTACATTGCAACATTGTATTGCTACATTTCATTGCATTGCAACATTGCATTGCTACATTGCTACATTGCTACATTGCATTGCTACATTGCTACATTGCATTGCTACATTGCTACATTGCATTGCTACATTACAACATTGCATTGCTACATTGTAACATTGCATCGCTACATTTCATTGCATTGCTACATTCCATTGCTACATTGCTACATTGCATTGCATTGCTACATTACATTGCTACATTGCATTGCTACATTGCAACATTGCATTGCTACATTGCAACATTGAATTGCTACATTGCAACATTACATTGCTACATTGCAACATTACATTGCTACATTGCAACATTACATTGCTACGTTGCACCTATGCATTGCTACATTCCAACATTGCATTGCTATATTGCAACATTGCATTGCTACATTGCTACATTGCTACATTGCATTGCTACATTGAAACATTGCATTGCTACATTGCAACATTGCATTGCTACATTGCAACAATGCATTGCTACATTGCAACATTACCAATTGCTAGATTGCATTGCTACATTGCTACATTGCATTGGTACATTGCTACATTGCATTGCTGCATTGCTACATTGAATTGCTACATTGCATTGATACATTGCTAAATTACATTGCTACATTGAAACATTGCATTGCTACATTGCATTGCTACATTGCTACAATGCATGGCTACATTGCTACATTACATTGCTACATTGCATTGCTACATTGCAACATTGAATTGCTACATTGCAACATTGCATTGCTAAATTGCAACATTGCATTGCTAAATTGCAACATTGCATTGCTACATTGCAACATTCTATTGCTACATTGTAACATTTCATTGCTACATTGCAACATTACCAATTGCTACATTTTATTGCTACGTTGCATTGCTTCATTGCTACATTGCATTGCTACATTGCATTGCTATATTGCTACATTGCAACATTCATTGCTACATTACAACATTATATTGCTACATTGCAACATTACATTGCTACATTACAACATTGCGTTGATACATTGCTACATTGCTACATTACATTGCTACATTGCATTGCTAAATTGCATTGCTACATTGCTACATTTTTACATTGCATTGGTACATTGCAACATTGAATTGCTACATTGCAACATTGCATTGCTACATTGCAACATTGCATTGCTAAATTGCAACATTGCATTGCTACATTGCAACATTGAATTGCTACATTTTAACATTTCATTGCTACATTGCAACATTCTATTGCTACATTGTAACATTTCATTGCTACATTGCAACATTACCAATTGCTACATTTTATTGCTACATTGCATTGCTTCATTGCTACATTGCATTGCTACATTGCATTGCTACATTGCATTGCTATATTGCTACATTACAACATTACATTGCTACATTGCAACATTACATTGCTACATTACAACATTGCGTTGATACATTGCTACATTGCTACATTACATTGCTACATTGCATTGCTACATTGCATTGCTACATTGCTACATTTTTACATTGCATTGCTACATTGCAACATTGAATTGCTACATTGCAACATTGCATTGCTACATTGCAACATTGCATTGCTAAATTGCAACATTGCATTGCTACATTGCAACATTGTATTGCTACATTTTAACATGTCATTGCTACATTGCAACATTACCAATTGCTACATTGCATTGCTACATTGCATTGCTAAATTGCTACATTGCATTGCTACATTGCAACATTGTATTTCTACATTTTAACATTTCATTTCTACATTGCAACATTACCAATTGCTACATTGCATTGCTACATTGCATTGCTTCATTGCTACATCGCATTGCCACATTGCCACATTGCAATATTGCATTGCTACATTGCATTGCTACATTGCTACATTGCACCATTGCATTGCACCATTGCAACATTGTATTGCTACATTGCAACATTGCATTGCTACATTGCAACATTTCATTGCAACATTGCAACATTGCATTGCTACATTGCAACATTACATTGCTGCATTGCAACATTACATTGCTACATTACACCATTGCATTGCTACATTACAACATTGCATTGCTACAGTGCAACATTGCATTGCTACATTGCATTGCATTGCTACATTGCAACATTGCATTGCTACATTGCATTGCTACATTTCTATATTGCTTTTCTACATTGCAACATTGCATTACTACATTGCATTCCATTGCTACATTGCATTGCATTGCTACATTGTATTGCATTGCTACATTGCATTGCTACATTGCATTGCTACATTGCATTGCTACATTGCTACATTGCATTGCATTGCTACATTGCATTGCGTCGCATTGCTACATTGCATTGCTACATTGCTACAATGCATTGCTACATTGCTACATTACATTGCTACATTGCATTGCTACATTGCATTGCTACATTGCATTGCTACATTGCTACATTGCATTGCATTGCTACATTGCATTGCGTCGCATTGCTACATTGCATTGCTACATTGCTACAATGCATTGCTACATTGCTACATTACATTGCTACATTACATTGCTACATTGCATTGCTACATTGCATTGCTACATTGCATTGCTACATTGCTACATTGTTACTTTGCATTGCTACATTGCAACATTGCATTGCTACATTGCAACATTGCATTGCTAAATTGCAACATTGCATTGCTACATTGCAACATTCTATTGCTATATTGTAACATTTCATTGCTACATTGCAACATTACCAATTGCTACATTGCATTGCTACATTGCATTGCTTCATTGCTACATTGCATTGCTACATTGCAACATTGCATTGCTACATTGCAATATTGCATTGCTACATTGCATTGCTATATTGCTACATTGCAACATTACATTGCTACATTACAACATTACATTGCTACATTGCAACATTACATTGCTACATTACAACATTGCGTTGCTACATTGCATTGCTACATTGCTTCATTGCATTGCTACATCGCATTGCCACATTGCAACATTGCATTGCTACATTGCAATATTGCATTGCTACATTGCATTGCTACATTGCTACATTGCAACATTACATTGCTAGATTGCAACATTACATTGCTACATTACAACATTGCGTTGCTACATTGCATTGCTACATTGCTACGTTGCTACATTGCATTGCTACATTGCTACATTGAATTGCTACATTGCTAAATTGCATTGCTACATTGCAACATTGCATTGCTACATTGCAATATTGCATTGCTACATTGCATTGCTACATTGCTACATTGCACCATTGCATTGCACCATTGCAACATTGTATTGCTACATTGCAACATTGCATTGCTACATTGCAACATTTCATTGCAACATTGCAACATTGCATTGCTGCATTGCAACATTACATTGCTACATTACACCATTGCATTGCTACATTGCAACATTGCATTGCTACAGTGCAAAATTGCATTGCTACATTGCATTGCATTGCTACATTGCAACATTGCATTGCTACATTGCATTGCATTGCTACATTGCATTGCATTGTTACATTGTATTGCATTGCTACATTGCATTGCATTGCCACATTTCATTGCATTGCTACATTGCATTGCTACATTGCTACATTGCATTGCTACATTGCTACATTGCTACGTTGCTACATTGCTACATTGCTACATTGCATTGTATTGCTACATTGCATTGCATTGCTACATTGCATTAATAGATTGCTACATTGCATTGCTACGTTGCAACATTGAATTGCTACATTGCTGCATTGCATTGCTACATTGCTACATTGCATTGCTTCATTGCTACATTGCATTGCTACATTGCTACATTGCATTGCTACATTGCTACATTGAATTGCTACATTGCTAAATTGCATTGCTACATTGCTTCATTGCATTGCTACATCGCATTGCTACATTGCAACATTGCATTGCTACATTGCAATATTGATTGCTACATTGCATTGATACATTGCTAAATTGCATTGCTACATTGAAACATTGCATTGCTACATTGCATTGCTACATTGCTACAATGCATGGCTACATTGCTACATTACATTGCTACATTGCATTGCTACATTGCAACATTGAATTGCTACATTGCAACATTGCATTGCTAAATTGCAACATTGCATTGCTAAATTGCAACATTGCATTGCTACATTGCAACATTCTATTGCTACATTGTAACATTTCATTGCTACATTGCAACATTACCAATTGCTACATTTTATTGCTACATTGCATTGCTTCATTGCTACATTGCATTGCTACATTGCATTGCTATATTGCTACATTGCAACATTCATTGCTATATTACAACATTACATTGCTACATTGCAACATTACATTGCTACATTACAACATTGCGTTGATACATTGCTACATTGCTACATTACATTGCTACATTGCATTGCTACATTGCATTGCTACATTGCTACATTTTTACATTGCATTGGTACATTGCAACATTGAATTGCTACATTGCAACATTGCATTGCTACATTGCAACATTGCATTGCTAAATTGCAACATTGCATTGCTACATTGCAACATTGTATTGCTACATTTTAACATTTCATTGCTACATTGCAACATTCTATTGCTACATTGTAACATTTCATTGCTACATTGCAACATTACCAATTGCTACATTTTATTGCTACATTGCATTGCTTCATTGCTACATTGCATTGCTACATTGCATTGCTACATTGCATTGCTACATTGCATTGCTATATTGCTACATTACAACATTACATTGCTACATTGCAACATTACATTGCTACATTACAACATTGCGTTGATACATTGCTACATTGCTACATTACATTGCTACATTGCATTGCTACATTGCATTGCTACATTGCTACATTTTTACATTGCATTGCTACATTGCAACATTGAATTGCTACATTGCAACATTGCATTGCCACATTGCAACATTGCATTGCTAAATTGCAACATTGCATTGCTACATTGCAACATTGTATTGCTACATTTTAACATTTTATTGCTACATTGCAACATTACCAATTGCTACATTGCATTGCTACATTGCATTGCTAAATTGCTACATTGCATTGCTACATTGCAACATTGTATTTCTACATTTTAACATTTCATTTCTACATTGCAACATTACCAATTGCTACATTGCAACATTACCAATTGCTACATTGCATTGCTACATTGCATTGCTTCATTGCTACATCGCATTGCCACATTGCAACATTGCATTGCAACATTGCAATATTGCATTGCTACATTGCATTGCTACATTGCTACATTGCAACATTGCATTGCACCATTGCAACATTGTATTGCTACATTGCAACATTGCATTGCTACATTGCAACATTTCATTGCAACATTGCAACATTGCATTGCTACATTGCAACATTACATTGCTGCATTGCAACATTACATTGCTACATTACACCATTGCATTGCTACATTACAACATTGCATTGCTACAGTGCAACATTGCATTGCTACATTGCATTGCATTGCTACATTGCATTGCATTGCTACATTGCAACATTGCATTGCTACATTGCATTGCTACATTTCTACATTGCTTTTCTACATTGCAACATTGCATTACTACATTGCATTCCATTGCTACATTGCATTGCATTGCTACATTGTATTGCATTGCTACATTGCATTGCTACATTGCATTGCTACATTACATTGCTACATTGCTACATTGCATTGCATTGCTACATTGCATTGCGTCGCATTGCTACATTGCATTGCTACATTGCTACAATGCATTGCTACATTGCTACATTACATTGCTACATTGCATTGCTACATTGCATTGCTACATTGCATTGCTACATTGCATTGCTACATTGCTACATTGTTACTTTGCATTGCTACATTGCAACATTGAATTGCTACATTGCAACATTGCATTGCTACATTGCAACATTGCATTGCTAAATTGCAACATTGCATTGCTACATTGCAACATTCTATTGCTATATTGTAACATTTCATTGCTACATTGCAACATTACCAATTGCTACATCGCATTGCTACATTGCATTGCTTCATTGCTACATTGCATTGCTACATTGCAACATTGCATTGCTACATTGCAATATTGCATTGCTACATTGCATTGCTATATTGCTACATTGCAACATTACATTGCTACATTACAACATTACATTGCTACATTGCAACATTACATTGCTACATTACAACATTGCGTTGCTACATTGCATTGCTACATTGCTTCATTGCATTGCTACATCGCATTGCCACATTGCAACATTGCATTGCTACATTGCAATATTGCATTGCTACATTGCATTGCTACATTGCTACATTGCAACATTACATTGCTAGATTGCAACATTACATTGCTACATTACAACATTGCGTTGCTACATTGCATTGCTACATTGCTACGTTGCTACATTGCATTGCTACATTGCTACATTGAATTGCTACATTGCTAAATTGCATTGCTACATTGCAACATTGCATTGCTACATTGCAATATTGCATTGCTACATTGCATTGCTACATTGCACCATTGCATTGCACCATTGCAACATTGTATTGCTACATTGCAACATTGCATTGCTACATTGCAACATTTCATTGCAACATTGCAACATTGCATTGCTGCATTGCAACATTACATTGCTACATTACACCATTGCATTGCTACATTGCAACATTGCATTGCTACAGTGCAAAATTGCATTGCTACATTGCATTGCATTGCTACATTGCAACATTGCATTGCTACATTGCATTGCATTGCTACATTGCATTGCATTGTTACATTGTATTGCATTGCTACATTGCATTGCATTTGCCACATTTCATTGCATTGCTACATTGCATTGCTACATTGCTACATTGCATTGCTACATTGCTACATTGCATTGCTACATTGCTACGTTGCTACATTGCTACATTGCTACATTGCTACATTGCATTGTATTGCTACATTGCATTGCATTGCTACATTCCATTAATAGATTGCTACATTGCATTGCTACGTTGCAACATTGAATTGCTACATTGCTACATTGCATTGCTACATTGCTACATTGCATTGCTTCATTGCTACATTGCATTGCTACATTGCTACATTGCATTGCTACATTGCTACATTGAATTGCTACATTGCTAAATTGCATTGCTACATTGCTTCATTGCATTGCTACATCGCATTGCTACATTGCAACATTGCATTGCTACATTGCAATATTGATTGCTACATTGCATTGCTACATTGCAACATTACATTGGTACATTGCAAAATTACATTGCTAATTACAACATTGCATTGCTACATTGCAACATTGCATTGCTACATTGCTATATTGCACCTTTGCATTGCTACATTTCAACATTGTATTGATACATTGCAACATTGTATTGGTTACCCAGGAAGTATGTTACTTGCAACATTGCATTGCTACATTGCAACATTTCATTGCTACATTGTTGCAAATTGAAATCGAAATCCATGGAAATTCAGATGAATGGGGAAAAAATCACGAAATCACAAACTTATGAATATTACATTGCTACATTGCAATATTACATTGCTACATTACAACATTGCGTTGCTACATTGCATTGCTACATTGCTGCGTTGCTACATTGCATTGCTACATTGCTACATTGGTAAATTGCATTGCTACATTGCAACATTGCATTGCTACATTGCAATATTGCATTGCTACATTGCATTGCTACATTGCTACATTGCACCATTGCATTGCACCATTGCAACATTGTATTGCTACATTGCAACATTGCATTGCTACATTGCAACATTTCATTGCAACATTGCAACATTGCATTGCTGCATTGCAACATTACATTGCTACATTACACCATTGCATTGCTACATTGCAACATTGCATTGCTACAGTGCAACATTGCATTGCTACATTGCATTGCATTGCTACATTGCAACATTGCATTGCTACATTGCATTGCTACATTGCTACATTGCTTTTCTACATTGCAACATTGCATTACTACATTGCATTGCATTGCTACATTGCATTGCATTGCTACATTGTATTGCATTGCTACATTGCATTGCATTGCTACATTTCATTGCATTGCTACATTGCATTGCTACATTGCATTGCTACATTGCATTGCTACATTGCTACATTGCTACATTGCTACATTGCTACATTGCTACATTGCATTGCTTCATTGCTACATTGCATTGCTACATTGCTACATTGCATTGCTACATTGCTACATTGAATTGCTACATTGCTAAATTGCATTGCTACATTGCTTCATTGCATTGCTACATCGCATTGCTACATTGCAACATTGCATTGCTACATTGCAATATTGCATTGCTACATTGCATTACTACATTGCAACATTACATTGCTACATTGCAACATTACATTGCTAATTACAACATTGCATTGCTACATTGCAACATTGCATTGCTACATTGCTATATTGCACCTTTGCATTGCTACATTTCAACATTGTATTTATACATTGCAACATTGTATTGGTTACCCAGGAAGTATGTTACTTGCAACATTGCATTGCTACATTGCAACATTTCATTGCTACATTGTTGCAAATTGAAATCGAAATCCATGGAAATTCAGATGAATGGGGAAAAAATCACGAAATCACAAACTTATGAATATTTATGTATCATCATGGACAAGGGCCTTAATTGCACTTGCCAAACACATGGAAAGGATTTTTAAAAAGGCTTCATCGAGAACAAAATTGCTCTGTCGCATACAACATAATATCATTGATATTACCCCTGATGTTCTATTGCAGTAATATCTTTGTTGACATACCATAATCAAAGAAACAACCGTTTGAAGATGTTCAAACCAGAGCCTTAAAAGTCATCAATGGACAAAGAAACTCAGTAAAACTACCCAAAGTAAACTGCATAAGAATCAGAAAATGTGCATTATTTGGAAGTTTTCAAATGTCTGCATGGCCTAGTGCCCAGTGTTTACCAGATTACTTCATCCGGAGTAATCACACAAAGAATACGCATGGAAATCATAAGAGTCTGATCCTTCCAAAAGTTCGAACAGAGTCTGGACAAAAATCATTTGCTTTTTGGGAGCAAAAATGTTTATATGAAGTTAAAATTGTGAACTCTATCATGACGTTTAAAACTAATTGCAAAAATGTTGATTTTGATTTTTAACTGTATCTTCTCGGATGACGACTTTCATATATTTTACTTTTTATTTAGAACTTTTTAATGACTGTTTTTCGATAACGTATTAATTGGAATTTTATTCTGTATTTGTAACACTTATATCTGGTCCTTGGTTGATAGCAGTATGCAAATATTACTGAACAATCTAACCTGTATAAATATGAATATATTATTATTATTATTATTATTATTATTATTATTATTATTATTATTATTAATAGACGTATATTCATATTTTCATTTGTATAATCTTTAATTGATAGTTTATAGTGGTTCAAGTAGTCAATTGTAAATTACCTCATTGAGCGAGATTTATAATTGTATATACAACAAAAGATTTAAATAAAGTTTCCATTATTATTATTATTATTGCTTTAAATTTTCCACCTAGAGCAAATTTAAAGAAGGACATGCGGATTTGCTTAATAATGGTTTTCTCAAATATTTGACAAGTACGTAAATCTCCTCTAGAATAGAATTATCCTTTAAGGTTATCTTTGCTTTAAATTTTCATAAACAATTGAGGAGGTATTGGCCTAATAGTATTTTATCAGTTGGTTGAAGCATAATATTTCGTTTATTCGAGCTTAAATTGAAACTTACATTCATTCACTTAGGGATTTGCTTTCCAAGGTTCTGCTTCAATACTTTCTACAACTATCTCGCCTAGAAAAAAATTATTTGGAAAGATCTCACCTGTGACTTCACTGCAGACTGCTTCTTTGCCAGTGACCAGTCTTGCTGCACTTATGACATTTTAGTCGTTTGCTGGATAGCTTTTCTTGGGATGCATAGATCCTAGCACCTGTTAAATTTTCCGTTTCCTTTATTTGAGTACTTTCTTGCTCGTTAGAAGTTGATCTTCCCTTCTTTAGTCTAGGTTTTGAGAATTTCCGACCCCAGCGCCTACGGAGTCGATAAGCTGTTTGCCATCGCCTCGAAGAAAACCCTGCTGCTTTCTCACAGTTTCTTTCTGCCGGGAAAAGTTCACTGCTTTTTCTAAAGTTAGATCTGCCTCGAGCTGCAACTTTTCCAACAACGCTTTATCCGAATTCCAACAACGATGGGGTCACGGATCAATTCTTCACGTATGAAACGCCGAAATTACAATATTACAATATGTTCTGCAAGGTTGAACAAGTCTGTAATAAATACTTCGACGGTTTTGCTTTCTTGTTGGCTTCGAAGGTTGCATTAAATTAGCTCGTTTAAAGATTACATTTCTTTTAATGATAAAGAAATGTTCGAGTCTCTTCTTGAGACTTTTGTTCGGTCTGCCTCCGTGATAGAATATCGCCCTGCTTCGCCACCCATCGAGTAGATTAGAGTATTAACTTGACTTTCTTCGGATTCTTTCTCGAGACCAGACGCCATTCTGAATCGCTCGAATCTCCGGATCATTTCAACCAATCTTCTGTCTTGAGGGTAATTTTTGCTGTTGGTTATACATGTAACAGGGCCATTATTGCAAATAAATTATTGGCGCCTCTTTCGTACACGCGAAAACGTTTTCCTGTCAGAGTTTTTGTATTGTCTACCGTTCTCAACTAGGGAATCGAGAACAACCAGCTCATTACTTAAAACAATACGGAAACGTTTTCCAGCGTTTTTGTATTGTTTAATGTTCCCAAGGGAATTGAAAACAACCAGTTCATTACTTGAAAAATACAAAAACGCAGGTAAACGTTTCTGTGGGTACGGGGGCCTTAATTAGTCGTCGACAGATGGCTCATCCACTTTTTCTTCAATGCCAAACCCGCTAACAGAACCCCGCTACAGCCACCGCTGCCTGATTCAACGGGTGACGTTTCATATAATTAAATATCCAGCCGAATTTAAAACATAGTCCTAACTCCAAACCTAACCTAACCCTAACCCTGAACCTAAATAATAAATATTCTTATTTTCTTTTAGAAATAATAAATATTATACGAAACTTCACCCGATTCATCATATATAACAATATGCTAATATCATATGCTAATATAGATATGCTAATACAACAGGATATCGGGACACTCTTGAACAAAGACGTTTAAAATAGCTGGTCGTCTATCAAGCTAAGAATAATCTTTATTCGGACGGACTTAAATCTGTGTTCGAATCCATCTCAAACGTTCATTAATATAACCTAAGAGGCAGCTCTATAATAATATATTTGTTCCCAGACCTCGCGCCGAACTGTGGAAAGACTAAGGCCAAGCCATCGGTCTGCTCTTTTAAAGCTTCGCTGTTATTAAACTACTGTATAATAGTTAAGTTTGTAATACGTTTTTACAATAATAATTAATCATTTAGTAAAATAATACTGTTTGTTAAAGATTAGAACTTAGACTTTACTAAACACTTCACACGCTTATTAAGTAGTCGTTATGGAACAAATTAATGAAATTTTTTGTATTATATCAAACAGTTAAAAAAAATTGCAAAATATTATTTTTAGACACCTTGGTGGTTATCATGGCAACATAAAAGTTGCGATAAATGGATCATTAATTTGTTCCTTGGAAGCGTGCGAAGTTTCTTATTTGAAGCTTCAATTCTCTTTAAATTTTAGGATTTTATTTACATACAGTAGCACTACAGTTGATTTGTGGTATTAGTCTTCTGGGAAATGTATTTGAACTCCCTGAAATTGTTTACAAAGTTTAAATATGTTTTAGAATGTTTAAGAAAAAGCATGATTTTACTAAATTTAAATGTGTTTTACATCTTAAAATAACAGTTTTTTTCAATATTGTTAATTTTGGCTGAAAGTAGGGTACTCTTAATCTTTTAAAATTGATAAAAATGGCGCCAGTCTTTTTACTTATTTTTAAATAACCTGTTCTGCATTACATAACCTTTTCTGTTAAAAATGTCTAAATATATACCAGTATTTGAAACTATTGATTTCGAAAAATAATGAGCATGACACAGTAGACCCCTTGGAAAAAGGGTCTACATCATGCGATAAATTTAATTGAGAAGGATACCGCAGAGAATGTATTTCATCTCATCCTGTGCAACCCCACTTCAAATTCATTGATCCGCTACTAATATGCCGTTCTTGTTGTTGCTTTACTTACTTCAGCTGAGTATAGGTGTTCTATTTTTTGTTAACATGTGACTCGATTATTTATGAATACTTTTCGACGAATTACATTCCTCATCGTTGTTCTACGTTAAATAGTTTCACAAAGATCACGTGGCATTTCTGGGTAAGCAGGCTGCTCGAGAATTTGAACATTGCATTGCTACATTGCAATATTGCATTGCTACATTGTAACATTGCACATTACATTGCATTGCTGCATTGTATTGCTACATTGCTACATTGTATTGCTATATTGCTACATTGCAACATTGCATTTCTACATTGCATTGCTACATTGCAACATTGCATTGCTTTATTGCAACATTGCATTGCTACATTGCTACATAGCATTGCTACATTGCATTGCTACATTGCTACATTGCATTGCAACATTGCATTGCTACATTGCTACATTGCATTGCTACATGGCAATGCTACATTGCATTGCTACATTGCTACATTGCATTGCTGCATTGCTATATTGCATTGCTACATTGCTACATTGCATTGCTACATTGCTACATTGCATTGCTAGATTGCTACATTGCATTGCTACATTGCTACATTGCATTTCTACATTGCAACATTGCATTTCTACATTGCAACATTGCATTGCTACATTGCAACATTGCATTGCTACATTGCAACATTGCATTGCTACACTGGAAGATTGCATTGCTACATTGCAACATTACATTGCTACATTGCAACATTGCATTTCTACATTGCAACATTGCATTGCTACATTGCATTACATTGCTACATTGTATTGCATTGCTACATTGCATTGCTACATTGCTGAATTGCATTGCTACATTGCACTACTACTACATTGTTACATTGCATTGCTGCATTGCTACATTGCATTGCTATATTGCTACATTGCATTGCTACATTGCTACAGTGCATTGCTACATTGCTACATTGCATTTCTACATTGCAACATTGCATTTCTACATTGCAACATTGCATTGCTACATTGCAACATTGCATTGCTACATTGCAACATTGCATTGCTACACTGGAAGATTGCATTGCTACATTGCAACATTACATTGCTACATTGCAACATTGCATTTCTACATTGCAACATTGCATTGCTACATTGCATTACATTGCTACATTGTATTGCATTGCTACATTGCATTGCTACATTGCTACATTGCATTGCTACATTGCACTACTACTACATTGTTACATTGCATTGCTGCATTGCTACATTGCATTGCTACATTGCTACATTGCATTGCTACATTGCTACATTGCATTGCTACATTGCTACATTGCAGTGCTACATTGCAACATTGCATTGCTACATTGCAACATTGCATTGCTATTGCAACATTGTATTGCTACATTGCAACATTAAATTGCTACATTGCAACATTTCATTGCTACATAGCAACATTGCAGTGCTACATTGCAACATTGCATTGCTACATTGCAACATTGCATTGCTACATTGCAACATTGCACTGCTAGATTACATTGCTACATCGCAATATTGCATTGCTACATTACAACGTTGCATTGCTACATTGCAACATTGCATTGCTACATTGAATTGCATTGCTACATTGCTACATTGCATTGCTACATTGCCACATTGCATTACTACATTGCAACATTGCATTGCTACATTTCTACATTGTATTACTACATTGCTACATTGCATTGCTACATTGCATTGCATTGCTATATTGCATTGCAATGCTACATTGCATTGCTACATTGCTACATTGCATTGCTACATTGCTACATTGCATTGCTATATTGCTACATTGCATTGCTACAATACATTGTATTGCTGCATTGTATTGCTACATTGCTGCATTGTATTGCAACATTGCTACATTGTATTGCTATATTGCTACATTGCAACATTGCATTTCTACATTGTAACATTGCATTGCTACATTGCAACATTGCATTGCTACATTGCAACATTGCATTGCTACATTGCAACATTGCATTGCTACATCGCAATATTGCATCGCTACATTACAACGTTGCATTGTTACATTGCATCATTGCATTGCTACATTGCAACATTGCATTGCTACATTGCGACATTACATTGCTACGTTGCTACATTGCATTGCTACATTGCTACATTGCATTGCTACATTGCTACATTGCATTTCTACATTGACACATTGTATTGCTACATTGTTACATATCATTGCTGCATTGCATTGCATCGCTACATTGCATTGAATTGCTACATTGCATTGCTTCATTGCTACATTGCATTGCTACATTGCTACATTGCATTGCTACATTGCTACATTGCTACATTGCATTGCTATATTGCTACATTGCAACATTGCATTTCTACATTGCAACATTGCATTGCTACATTGCAACATGGCATTACTACATTGCATTGCATTGCTACATTGTATTGCATTGCTACATTGTATTGCTACATGACTACATTACATTGCTGCATTGCTGCATTGCATTGCTACATTGCAACATTTTATTGCTACATTGCAACATGCATTGCTACATTGCGTTGTATTGCTACATTGCAGTGCTACATTGCTACATTGTATTGCTACATTGCTACATTGCACTACTACTACATTGTTACATTGCATTGCTGCATTGCTACATTGCATTGCAACATTGCTACATTGCATTGCTACATTGCTACATATCATTGCTACATTGCATTGCATTGCTACATTGCATTGTATTGCTACATTGCATTGCTACATTGCTACATTGCATTGCTACATTGCTACATTGCATTGCTACATTGCTACATTGCATTGCTACATTACATTGCATTGCTGCATTGCATTGCTACATTGCTACATTGTATTGCTATATTGCTACATTGCAACATTGCATTTCTACATTGCAACATTGAATTGTTACATTAACGCAACATTCTGTTGCTACATTGCAACATAGCATTACTACATTTCATTGCATTGCTACATTGTATCGCATTGCTACATTGCATTGCATTGCTACATTGCATAGCTACATTATTACATTACATTGCTGTATTGCTACATTGCATTGCTACATTGCAACATTGCATTGCTACATTGCAACATTGCATTGCTACATTGCAACATTGCATTGCTACATTGCAGCATTGCATTGCTACATTGCAACATTGAATTGCTACATTGCATTGCATTGCTGCATTGCATTGCTACATTACTACATTGCATTGCTGCATTGCTACATTGCATTGCTACATTGCTACATTGCATTGCTACATTGCTACATTGCATTGCTACATTGCTACATTGCATTTCTACATTGCAACATTGCATTTCTACATTGCAACATTGCATTGCCACATTGCAACATTGCATTGCTACATTGCAACATTGCATTGCTACACTGGAAGATTGCATTGCTACATTGCAACATTACATTGCTACATTGCGACATTGCATTTCTACATTGCAACATTGCATTGCTACTTTGCATTACATTGCTACATTGTATTGCATTGCTACATTGCATTGCTACATTGCTACATTGCATTGCTACATTGCTACATTGCATTGCTACATTGCACTACTACTACATTGTTACATTGCATTGCTGCATTGCTACATTGCATTGCTACATTGCTACATTGCATTGCTACATTGCTACATTGCATTGCTACATTGCTACATTGCAGTGCTACATTGCAACATTGCATTGCTACATTGCAACATTGCATTGCTACATTGCAACATTGTATTGCTACATTGCAACATTACATTGCTACATTGCAACATTTCATTGCTACATAGCAACATTGCAGTGCTACATTGCAACATTGCATTGCTACATTGCAACATTGCATTGCTACATTGCAACATTGCATTGCTACATTACATTGCTACATCGCAATATTGCATTGCTACATTACAACGTTGCATTGCTACATTGCAACATTGCATTGCTACATTGAATTGCATTGCTACATTGCTACATTGCATTGCTACATTGCCACATTGCATTACTACATTGCAACATTGCATTGCTACATTTCTACATTGTATTACTACATTGCTACATTGCATTGCTACATTGCATTGCATTGCTATATAGCATTGCAATGCTACATTGCATTGCTACATTGCTGCATTGTATTGCAATGTAGCAATGTAATGTTGTAATGTAGTAATGTAATGTTGCAATGTAGCAATGAAATGTTGCAATGTAACAATGCAATGTTGCAAGTAGCAATACAATGTTGCAATGTAGCAATGCAATGGTGCAATGAAGCAATGCAATGGTGTAATGTAGCAATGCAATATAGCAATGTAGCAATACCATGTAGCAATGTAGCAATGTAATGTTGCAATGCAGCAATGCAATGTTGCAATATAGCAATGCAATGTTGCAATGTAGCAATGCAATGTTGCAATGTAGCAATGCAATGTTGCAATGTAGCAATGCAATGTTGCAATGTAGCAATGCAATGTTGCAATGTAGCAATGCAATGTTGCAATGTAGCAATGCAATGTAGCAATGTAGGAATGCAATGTTGCAAAGTAGCAATGCAATGTTGCAATGTAGAAATGCAATGTAGCTATGCATTGTAGCAATGCAATGTAGCAATGTAATACAATGTAGCAATGCAATGCAATGTAGCAATGCAATGTTGCAATGTAGCAATGCAATGTTGTAATGTATCAATGCAATGTTGCAATGTAGGACTGCAATGTTGTAATGTTGCAATGTAGAAAAGCAATGTTGCAATTTAGAAAAGCAATGTTGCAATTTAGCAATATAGCAATGCAATGTAGCAATGCAATGTAGCAATGCAATGTAGCAATTTAGCAATGCAATGTAGCAATGTTGCAATGCAATGTAGCAATGTAATGCAATGTAGCAATGCAATGCAATGTAGTAATGCAATATAGCAATGTAGCAATGCAATGTAGCAATGCAATACAATGCAGCAATGCAATGTAATGTAGCAATGCAACGTAGCAATGTAGCAATGCAATGTAGCAATGCAATGTAGCAATGTAGCAATGCGATGTAGCAATGCAATGCAATGTAGTAATGCAATGTAGCAATGCAATGTAGCAATGTAGCAATGCAATGTAGCAATGTAGCAATGTAGCAATGCAATGTTGCAATGTAGCAATGTAATGTAGAAATGTAGCAATGTAGCAATGCAATGCTGCAATTTAGCAATGCACAATGCAATATAGCAATGTAGTAATGCAATGTAGCAATGTAGCAATGCATGATGTAGCAATGCAATGCAATGTCGCAATGCAATCTAGCAAGGTAGCTATGTAGCAATGTAGCAATGCAATGTAGCAATACAATGTAGCAATGCAATGTAGCAATGTTGCAATGCAATGTAGCAATGTAATGTTGCAATGTAGCAATATAATGTTGCAATGTAGCAATGCAATTTTGCAATGAAGCAATGCAATGTTGCAACGTAGCAATGCAATGTTGCAATGTAGCAATGCAATGTAGCAATTCAATTTAGCAATACAATGCAGCAATTTAGCAATGCAATGTAGCAATGTAGCAATGCAATGTAGCAATTTAATGTAGCAATGCAATTTAGCAATGTAGCAATGCAATGTAGCAATTCAATGTAGCAATGCAATGCAATGTAGCAATGCAATGTAGCAATGTAGCAACGCAATGTAGCAATGTAGCAATGTAATGTAGCAATGCAATGCAATGTAGCAATGTAATGCAATGTAGCAATGCATTGTAGCAATGTAGCAATGCAATGTTGCAATGTAGCAATGTAATGTAGAAATGTAGCAATGTAGCAATGCAATGCTGCAATTTAGCAATGCACAATGCAATGTAGCAATGTAGCAATGCAATGTATCAATGTAGCAATGCATGATGTAGCAATGCAATGCAATGTAGCAATGCAATGTAGCAATGTAGCAATGAATCAATGCAATGTAGCAATACAATGTAGCAATGTAGATATGTAATGTTGCAATGTAGCAATATAATGATGACAATTTTAACAATAAAAATTAGAATTAATGGATGATACCAAGCAAGCTTCTATACAACATACATCCTTTTATCAATATAAGGTCTTTACCCTCTATGTTCAGAGGTACAATTGTTCTACAACAAAGGCCATCTCAATACAGACAGCTATTGACAATTATAGCACGAATTAGCCCCTTGGCTATATTCTATATTTATTATTATGATATTACCTATTCATCCCTGTTCATTATGCTTTCATAAAGAACAGCCACCCTTAGATATCATTGCTTATCATTCATACTGCGAATTCAAACAGTAAAGGTTGCTCAAACGCCCACCCACCTCCCATAAACAAATGGGCATATCCTATCATCCTATGTAGAATGTAAAATTAATAAATGTATGTGTTTATTACTATTGCAATAAAATAATGAAGTGCAGGCGGCAATTGCTCCAGTTTAGAGGTCACAATTGTCCCATAGACCTCGAATTCCTACATATCATATGAGAAAACCGCCTTAGAGCCCAATGCTTTCATTGCATATCGCTCTCAGGCACAATTTGATCCCTATCCTGCATAGGAGTGTTTGCCCTGAGCGGATCAGGGCCCAGCTCCAATAACCGCATAGGAGTGTTTGTCCTGACCAATTTTATTGCAGGGCCCAGCTCCAATGACTGCATAGGAGTGTTTGCCCTGATCGACCCTATGTCAGGGCCCAGCTCAATACGAGTGTTTGCCCTGACAATACCTACTCAGGGCCCAGCTCCAACGATTGCATATATTATTGTCTATATATATCATAGAATGGAGCAGTTGTCCCACACTTCCATAACCCCACAAGACTGTTGTCAATTCTGTTTTTCTGGGCTCTGGCGCAATTATTAAACCTTGGTATTATGACATTAATTGCAATGTAGCAATGCAATTTTGCAATGAAACAATGCAATGTTGCAACGTAGCAATGCAATGTTGCAATGTAGCAATGCAATGTAGCAATCTAATGTAGCAATGTAGCAATGCAATGTAGCAATGTAGCAATGCAATGTAGCAATATAGCAATGCAATGTTGCAATGTAGCAATGCAATGCAATGTAGCAATGCAATGTTGCAATGTAGCAATGCAATGTTGCAATGTAGCAATGCAATGTTGCAATGTAGCAATGCAATGTAGCAATGTAACAATGCAATGTAGCAATGCAATGCAATGTAGCAATGCAATGTAGCAATGTAGCAATGTAGCAATGTAGCTATGCAATGTTGCAATGTAGCAATGCAATGTTGTAATTTAGCAATGCAATGGTGCAATGTAGCAATGTAATGTTGCAATGTAGCAATGCAATGCAATGTAGCAATGCAATGTAGCAATGCAATGCAATGTAGCAATGTAGCAATGCAATGTTGCAATGTAGCAATGCAATGTTGCAATGTAGCACTGCAATGTAGCAATGAAATGCAATGTAGCATTGTAGCAATGCAATGTTGCAATGTAGAAATGCAATGTTGTAATGTAGCAATGCAATGGTGCAATGTAGCAATGTAATGTTGCAATGTAGCAATGTAATGTTGCAATGTAGCAATGCAATTTTGAAATGTCGCAATGCAATGTTGCAACGTAGCAATGCAATGTTGCAATGTAGCAATGCAATGTAGCAATGCAATGTAGCAATACAAAGTAGCAATGTAGCAATGCTATGTAGCAATGTAATGTAGCAATGTAGCAATGTAATGTAGCAATGTAGCAATGCAACGTAGCAATTCAATGTAGCAATGCAATGCAATGTAGCAATGCAATGTAGCAATGTAGCAATGTAGCAATGTAATGTAGGAATGCAATGTTGCAATGTAGCAATGCAATGTTGCAATGTAGCAATGCAATGGTGCAATGTAGCAATGCAATGTTGTAATGTAGCAATGTAATGTTGCAACGTAGCAATGTAATGTTGTAATGTAGCAATGCAATGTTGCAATGTAGCAATATAATGTTGCAATGTAGCGGTGCAATGTAGCAATGTAGCAATGCAATGTAGCAATGCAATGTTGCAATGTTGCAATACAATGTTGCAATGTAGCAATGCAATGTTGCAATGTAGCAATGCAATGCAATGTAGTAATGCAATGTAGCAAAGAAATGCAATGTAGCATTGTAGCAATGCAATGTTGCAATGTAGAAATGCAATGTTGTAATGTAGCAATGCAATGGTGCAATGTAGCAATGTAATGTTGCAATGTAGCAATGTAATGTTGCAATGTATCAATGCAATTTTGAAATGTAGCAATGCAATGTTGCAACGTAGCAATGCAATGTTGCAATGTAGCAATGCAATGTAGCAATGCAATGTAGCAATACAAAGTAGCAATGTAGCAATGCAATGTAGCAATGTAATGTAGCAATGTAGCAATGCAATGTAGCAATGTAGCAATGCAACGTAGCAATTCAAGGTAGCATTGCAATGCAATGTAGCAATGCAATGTAGGAATGTAGCAATGTAGCAATGTAATGTAGCAATGCAATGTTGCAATGTAGCAATGCAATGTTGCAATGTAGCAATGCAATGGTGCAATGTAGCAATGTAATGTTGCAATGTAGTAATGTAATGTTGCAATGTAGCAATGAAATGTTGCAATGTAACAATGCAATGTTGCAATGTAGCAATACAATGTTGCAATGTAGCAATGCAATGGTGCAATGAAGCAATGCAATGGTGTAATGTAGCAATGCAATATAGCAATGTAGCAATACAATGTAGCAATGTAGCAATGTAATGTTGCAATGCAGCAATGCAATGTTGCAATATAGCAATGCAATGTTGCAATGTAGCAATGCAATGTTGCAATGTAGCAATGCAATGTTGCAATGTAGCAATGCAATGTTGCAATGTAGCAATGCAATGGTGCAATGTAGCAATGTAATGTTGCAATGTAGTAACGTAATGTTGCAATGTAGCAATGAAATGTTGCAATGTAACAATGCAATGTTGCAATGTAGCAATACAATGTTGCAATGTAGCAATGCAATGGTGCAATGAAGCAATGCAATGGTGTAATGTAGCAATGCAATATAGCAATGTAGCAATACAATGTAGCAATGTAGCAATGTAATGTTGCAATGTAGCAATGTAGCAATGTAATGTAGGAATGCAATGTTGCAATGTAGCAATGCAATGTTGCAATGTAGCAATGCAATGTTGCAATGTAGCAATGCAATGTTGCAATGTAGCAATGCAATGTTGCAACGTAGCAATGCAATGTAGCAATGTAGCAATGCAATGTTGCAATGTAGCAATGCAATGCAATGTAGTAATGCAATGTAGCAATGAAATGCAATGTAGCATTGTAGCAATGCAATGTTGCAATGTAGAAATGCAATGTTGTAATGTAGCAATGCAATGGCGCAATGTAGCAATGTAATGTTGCAATGTAGCAATGTAATGTTGCAATGTATCAATGCAATTTTGAAATGTAGCAATGCAATGTTGCAACGTAGCAATGCAATGTTGCAATGTAGCAATGCAATGTAGCAATGCAATGTAGCAATACAAAGTAGCAATGCAATGTAGCAATGTAATGTAGCAATGTAGCAATGCAATGTAGCAATGTAGCAATGCAACGTAGCAATTCAAGGTAGCATTGCAATGCAATGTAGCAATGCAATGTAGGAATGTAGCAATGTAGCAATGTAATGTAGCAATGCAATGTTGCAATGTAGCAATGCAATGTTGCAATGTAGCAATGCAATGGTGCAATGTAGCAATGTAATGTTGCAATGTAGTAATGTAATGTTGCAATGTAGCAATGAAATGTTGCAATGTAACAATGCAATGTTGCAATGTAGCAATACAATGTTGCAATGTAGCAATGCAATGGTGCAGTGAAGCAATGCAATGGTGTAATGTAGCAATGCAATATAGCAATGTAGCAATACAATGTAGCAATGTAGCAATGTAATGTTGCAATGCAGCAATGATATGTTGCAATATAGCAATGCAATGTTGCAATGTAGCAATGCAATGTTGCAATGTAGCAATGCAATGTTGCAATGTAGCAATGCAATGTTGCAATGTAGCAATACAATGTTGCAATGTAGCAATGCAATGTAGCAATGTAGCAATGCAATGTTGCAAAGTAGCAATGCAATGTTGCAATGTAGCAATGCAATGTAGCAATGCAATGTAGCAATGCAATGTAGCAATGCAATGTAGCAATGCAATGTAGCAATGCAATGTAGCAATGCAATGCAATGCAGCAATGTAATACAATGTAGCAATGCAATGCAATGTAGCAATGCAATGTTGCAATGTAGCAATGCAATGTTGTAATGTATCAATGCAATGTTGCAATGTAGCACTGCAATGTTGTAATGTTGCAATGTAGAAAAGCAATGTTGCAATTTAGAACAGCAATGTTGCAATTTAGCAATATAGCAATGTAATGTAGCAATGCAATGTTGCAATGTAGCAATGCAATGTTGCAATGTAGCAATGCAATGGTGCAATGTAGCAATGTAATGTTGCAATGTAGTAATGTAATGTTGCAATGTAGCAATGAAATGTTGCAATGTAACAATGCAATGTTGCAAAGTAGCAATACAATGTTGCAATGTAGCAATGCAATGGTGCAATGAAGCAATGCAATGGTGTAATGTAGCAATACAATATAGCAATGTAGCAATACAATGTAGCAATGTAGCAATGTAATGTTGCAATGCAGCAATGCAATGTTGCAATATAGCAATGCAATGTTGCAATGTAGCAATGCAATGTTGCAATGTAGCAATGCAATGTTGCAATGTAGTAATGCAATGTTGCAATGTAGCAATGCAATGTTGCAATGTAGCAATGCAATGTAGCAATGTAGCAATGCAATGTTGCAAAGTAGCAATGCAATGTTGCAATGTAGCAATGCAATGTAGCAATGCAATGTAGCAATGCAATGTAGCAAGTCAATGTAGCAATGCAATGCAATGTAGCAATGTAATACAATGTAGCAATGCAATGCAATGTAGCAATGCAATGTTGCAATGTAGCAATGCAATGTTGTAATGTATCAATGCAATGTTGCAATGTAGCACTGCAATGTTGTAATGTTGCAATATAGAAAAGCAATGTTGTAATTTAGAAAAGCAATGTTGCAATTTAGCAATATAGCAATGCAATGTAGCAATGCAATGTAGCAATTTAGCAATGCAATGTAGTAATGTAGCAATGCAATGTAGCAATGCAATGCAATGTAGTAATGCAATATAGCAAGTAGTAATGCAATGTAGCAATGCAATACAATGCAGCAATGCAATGTAATGTAGCAATGCAACGTAGCAATGTAGCAATGCAATGTAGCAATGCAATGTAGCAATGTAGCAATGCAATGTAGCAATGTAGCAATGTAGCAATGCAATGTTGCAATGTAGCAATGTAGCAATGTAATGTAGAAATGTAACAATGTAGCAATGCAATGCTGCAATTTAGCAATGCAATATTGCAATGTAGCAATGCAATGTTGCAATGCAATGTTGCAATGTAGCAATGCAATTTAGCAATGTAGCAATGCAATGTAGCAATGCAATGTTGCAATGTAGCAATGTAGCAATGCAATGTAGCAATGCAATTTAGCAATGTATCAATGCAATGTAACAATGTAGCAATTCAATGTAGCAATGAAGCAATGCAATGTAGCAATGTAGCAATGATTATAGCAATGCAATGCAATGTAGCAATACAATGTAATGTAGCAATGCAATACAATGTAGCTCTGCAATGTAGCAATGTAGCAATGTAGAAATGCAATGTTGTAATGTAGTAATGTAATGTTGCAATGTAGCAATGCAATGTTGTAATGTAGCAATGTAATGTTGCAATGTAGCAATGCAATGTTGCAATGTAGCAATACAATCTTGCAATGTAGCGGTGCAATGTAGCAATGCAATGTTGCAATGTAGCAATGCAATGTTGTAATGTAGCAATGCTTTGGTGTAATGTAGCAATGTAATGTTGCAATGTAGTAATGTAATGTTGCAATGTAGCAATGAAATGTTGCAATGTAGCAATGAAATGTTGCAATGTAGCAATGCAATGTAGCAATGAAGCAATACAATGTTGCAATGTAGCAATGCAATGGTGCAATGTAGCAATGCAATGGTGTAATGTAGCAATGCAATGTAGCAATGTAGCAATGCAATGTAGCAATGTAGCAATGCAATGTAGCAATTCAATGTAGCAATGTAGCAATGTAGCAATGCAATGCAATGTAGCAATGTAGCAATGCAATGTAGCAATGTAGCAATGCAATGTAGCAATGCAATGATGCAATGTAGCAATGCAATGTAGCAATGCAATGATGCAACATAGCAATGCAATGTTGTAATGTAGCAATTTGCAATGGTGCAATGTAGCAATGTAATGTTGCAATGTAGCAATGCAATGTTGCAATGTAGCAATTCAATGTTGCAATGTAGCAATGAAATGTTGCAATGTAGCAATGCAATTTTGCAATGTAGCAATGTAATGTTGCAACGTAGCAACGCAATGTAGCAATGTAGCAATGCAATGAAGCAATGTAGCAATACAATGTAGCAATGTAGCAAAGCAATGTAATGTAGCAATGTAGCAATGCAATGTAGCAATGCAATGCAATGTAGCAATGCAATGTAGCAATCTAGCAATGCAATGTAGCAATGCAATGTTGCAATGTAGCAATGCAATGTAGCAATGCAATGTAGCAAGGTAGCAATACAATGTAGCAATGTAGTAAAGCAATGTAGCAATGTAATGTTGCAATGTAACAATGCAGTGTAGCAATGTAGAAATGCAATGTAGCAATGCAATGTTGCAATGTAGCAATGCAATGTTGCAATGTAGCAATGCAATGTTGCAATGTAGCAATGCAATGTTGCAATGTAGCAATGCAATCTAGCAATGTAGCAATGCAATGTAGCAATACAATGTAATGTAGCAATGCAATACAATGTAGCTGTGCAATGTAGCAATGTAGCAATGTAGCAATGCAATGTAGCAATGTAGAAATGTAATGTTGCAATGATGTAGTAATGTAATGTTGCAATGTAGCAATGCAATGTTGTAATGTAGCAATGTAATATTGCAATGTAGCAATGCAATGTTGCAATGTAGCAATACAATCTTGCAATGTAGCGGTGCAATGTAGCAATGCAATGTTGCAATGTAGCAATACAATGTTGCAATGTAGCAATGCAATGTTGCAATGTAGCAATGCAATGTTGTAATGTAGCAATGCTTTGGTGTAATGTAGCAATGTAATGTTGCAATGTAGTAATGTAATGTTGCAATGTAGCAATGAAATGTTGCAATGTAGCAATGAAATGTTGCAATTTAGCAATGCAATGTAGCAATGTAGCAATACAATGTTGCAATGTAGCAATGCAATGGTGCAATGTAGCAATGCAATGGTGTAATGTAGCAATGCAATGGTGTAATGTAGCAATGCAATGTAGCAAAGTAGCAATGCAATGTAGCAATTCAATGTAGCAATGTAGCAATGTAGCAATGCAATGTAGCAATGTAGCAATGTAGCAATGCAATGTAGCAATGTAGCAATGCAATGTAGCAATGCAATGATGCAATGTAGCAATGCAATGTAGCAATGCAATGATGCAACATAGCAATGCAATGTTGTAATGTAGCAATTTGCAATGGTGCAATGTAGCAATGTAATGTTGCAATGTAGCAATGCAATGTTGCAATGTAGCAATTCAATGTTGCAATGTAGCAATGAAATGTTGCAATGTAGCAATGCAATTTTGCAATGTAGCAATGTAATGTTGCAACGTAGCAACGCAATGTAGCAATATAGCAATGCAATGAAGCAATGTAGCAATACAATGTAGCAATGTAGCAAAGCAATGTAATGTAGCAATGTAGCAATGCAATGTAGCAATGTAGCAATGTAATTTAACAATGCAATGCAATGTAGCAATGCAATGCAATGCAATGTAGCAATGCAATGTAGCAATCTAGCAATGCAATGTAGCAATGTAGCAATGCAATGTTGCAATGTAGCAATGCAATGTAGCAATGCAATGTAGCAAGGTAGCAATACAATGTAGCAATGTAGCAAAGCAATGTAGCAATGTAATGTAGCAATGTAACAATGCAGTGTAGCAATGTAGAAATGCAATGTAGCAATGCAATGTTGCAATGTAGCAATGCAATGTTGCAATGTAGCAATGCAATCTAGCAATGTAGCAATGCAATCTAGCAATGTAGCAATGCAATGTAGCAATGCAATGCAATGTAGCAGTTCAATGTAGCAATGTAACAATGTAGCAATGTAGCAATATAGCAATGCAATGCAATGTAGCAATGTAATGTTGCAATGTAGCAATGTAATGTTGCAATGTAGCAATGCAATTTTGCAATGTAGCAATGCAATTTTGCAATGTAGCAATGCAATGTAGCAATGTAATGTAGCAATGTAGCAATGCAATGTAGCAATGTAGCAATGCAATGTAGCAATGCAATGCAATGCAATGTAGCAATGTAATGTAGCAAATTCGCAACGCAATGTAGCAATGTAGCAATGTAGCAATCCAATGTAGCAATGTAGCAATGCAATGTTGCAATGTAGCAATGTAATGTTGCAATGTGGCAATGTAATGTTGCAATGTAGCAATGCAAAGTTGCAATGTAGCAATGCAATCTTGTAATGTAGCAATACATTGGTGCAATGTAGCAATGTAATGTTGCAATTTAGTAATGTAATGTAGCAATACAATGTAGCAATGTAACAATGAAATGTTGCAATGCAGCAATGCAATGTTGCAATGTAGCAATACAATGTTGCAATGTAGCAATGCAATGGTGCAATGTAGCAATGCAATATAGCAATGTAGCAAAGCAATGTAGCAATGTAGCAATGTAGTAATGCAATGCAGTGTAGCAATGTAGCAATGTAGCAATGTAGCAGTGCAATGCAATGTAGCAATGTAGATATGCAATGTAGCAACGTAACAATGTAATGTAGCAATTTAATGATGCAATATAGCAATGCAATGTTGTAATGTAGCAATTTGCAATGATGCAATGTAGCAATGTAATGTTGCAATGTAGCAATGTAATGTTGCAATGTAGCAATGTAATGTTGCAATGTAGCAATGCACTGTTGCAATGTAGCTATGCAATGTTGTAATGTAGCAATGCATTGGTGCAATGTAGCAATGTAATGTTTCAATGTAGTAATGTAATGTTGCTATGTAGCAATGCAATATTGCACTGTAGCAATGAAATGTTGCAATGTAGCGTTGCAATGTAGCAATACAATGTTGCAATGTAGCAATGCAATGGTGCAATGTAGCAAGGCAATGCAATGTACCAATGTAGCAATGCAATGTAGCAATGTAGCAATGTAATGTAGCAATGCAATGATGCAATGCAATGATGCAATATAGGAATGCAATGTTGTAATGTAGAAATTTGCAATGGTGCAATGTAGCAATGTAATGTTGCAATTTAGCAATGTAATATTGCAATGTAGCAATGAAATGTTGCAATGTAGCAATGCAATTTTGCAATGTAGCAATGCAATGTTGCAACGTAGCAACGCAATGTAGCAATGTAGCAATGCAATGTAGCAATGTAGCAATACAATGTAGCAATGTAGCAAATTAATGTAATGTAGCAATGCAATGTAGCAATGTAGCAATGCAATGTAGCAATGTAGCAATGCAATGTTGCAATGTAGCAATGCAATGTAGCAATGCAAGGTAGCAAGGTAGAAATACAATGTAATAATGTAGCAATGCAATATAGCAATGTAATGTAGCAATGTAGCAATGCAATGTAGCAATGTAGCAATGCAAGGTAGAAAGGTAGCAATACAATGTAATAATGTAGCAATGCAATATAGCAATGTAGCAATGCAATGTAGCAATGCAATGTAGCAATGTAGCAATGCAATGCAGCAATGTAGCAATGCAATGTTGCAATGTAGCAATGCAATGTTGCAATGTAGCAATGCAATGTGGCAATGTAGAAAACAATGTTGCAATTTAGAAAAGCAATGTTGCAATGTAGCAAGATAGCAATGCAATGTAGCATTGTAGCAATACAAGTAGTATAGAGAGTGGGGCTACGAAGCCAATTTTTACACATTCAATGTTGAATGCGAATATAATCGCCAAAACATCACCAAATTTACACCAAATCCCAAACCCCCAAAAACTCGATGTCATTTCGGTAATTCTAAATTTACAATGTACATCAAATAAGACCACAAACTCGATTTATATGCTAATAATGTGACATTTCAATATTTTTGCATGTTTTTTAAAAAATAGAATGTGTCGTTTCACATTTTTCGCATATTTAAAAAAAAAGTGTCGTTTCAACATTTCCACATTTCAACGTTTTCACATTTTTTTTTTCAACAAACTACTACTGTCTCAACTCACGCGCGAAAAAAAACCACTAGGTTTTCAAGTCTAGTGGTGATGTTTATCCAAATGGATAGCAAAATGGTGCTCTTTTGATTGACAACATTGACTAACAAATAGCCAACTACTCTACGAATTAGTCTGTTTGTTCACTACTCTCAGTGTTGTCTCTCGCTACAATGTTTTTGTGACCATACGCGTAGGAGTCAATACCATTCTCTAAAAGGTATCGTTTGTCGTCAAAGCAGGACAGCGATACTTTATTAATTTCGTAGCTACCAATCTGATGTTTGACACTTCTAATGGTCTTCATTGTGTGTCGCAACTGTTTCTGCTCGAGTAACACGCTTTTGTAATCTTCGTGTCTGATTACCTTTTTAATTATATTTTTTCTAATACCTTTAGCGGTTTTCCCGCCACCTCCACCCTCTTTCAAATAGCTGTACATTTTACTGCGCAACCCGACGAACTCGACAATTGGCGTTCCAGCGCACTCGTCCTTCATCTTCCCAATAACTTTCTTATTCTCTCTAAAAAAGAATGGGCTATCTGCGGGATAGTCGCTATTGTCGAACTTTTCGCACTCCATCATAAAGTCGGAATAAACGTCGTCAGTTTTGATCGAGTACAACAGACTGTCAGTGTCAGTGAAGTGCAATCTACAGGTGTCGCTAGAGTACTTTTTCATAATATAATTGTAGTGAAAATTGTACATCAGCGTTTTACTCAAGTCTAGTATGCACATACCCACATATGCAGGTCTATTTAGTGTCAACGTTTCTTTAACTTTGTGGACAGCGACTAAGTTCTCGCTAAATATTTTGCAAGACACAAACGTCGGCTTCGAGACAAGCTTTTCTAATTTCTCCGCAGTGGTCACTAATCTTACGTCCACACGCTTCCTCAAGTTTTCCATCGTTTTTCCGAACACACTATTGTTCATCAACTTGAAAAAGTCCTTCTCAAAAGCGTTCTTAGCCGCAGTTCTTTTGACTGTGTTAAAGTCAATGTACTTGCCCAACCACTTAGACTGGTCAAACTGTAGGACCCTATGCACCTTTTTGATTTTCAATCCAAGATCTACATACAACTGCAGATTTCTATAGTGACACACATACTTTTTTTTGTCCATCAAATTAGTCACCAGCTTCTTCACACCACCAACACTCACGTTAAACTTATTTTTGATTTTCGTGCAGTACTCCGACAACATGTCGACAGTTATTTCCATCTTCTCAGGAGCCACCGGGTAGTCGTTGTGTAGGTCATGCAAATGGTCTGGGTATTCCAAGTCGACTTCAAGCAACAGACCCTTTTTACTATCGTTGTGATAGTCGCATAGATTAACTTTTTTTATTTCTTTCTTAGTCAACCACTTGAAGCCACCCGTAGGTAAACTCTGACTCATTGCCCACCCATACAAATTGTTGGCATCAAGGTACATCAAATACTTCGACTCTTTCTCTTTGTCATACCCTTCCATGTATTTATTATTCGCCACGCCGTGTCTGTTGCAAATGTAGCTCACACCACCACGCATACCTAATTCTACAAACTGGAACATGTCAATGTCGGACAATAATTCGAGTTCTACTCCAGTCATCTTTAACATGGCATCCCAAGCCAATCCAGGCGAAGTGAAATAGTGACACGGGTCTAATTTATACTCGCGATGGCATGTCTTTCTAAAGTTCTCAAAAACATCAGCGAGCAAGAGCACATCACTTTTCAAATACAGGTCGTGGTACCCACCCATATTTTCGACGTCGAAGTAGTCCCACACATCGATGGCGCGCTCATGCATTTCTTCCGTGATGTGCTCGTCGTTCAGAACGCTGTAAAAGTCTTTTTTAGAGGGTAGCTCGCTTTCATCGAATTTATTAAAGGAGTCCATATAATCATAGGGATAGACCCCCTTTCTTGTCATGAGCGCCAACCCTGTTTCACGAAACACTTCTGACGTGTATTTGAAAGCGTCCCTTGGTAGGTTCTTCACCAAATTGTCCAAAGAGCTACCCATGAACTGAAAGCTGTCCAAGAACACCAAGTTTTTTCCAAGCATGAACGCCATGTACTTCTCCATGTTGTTCGGTATCACATTTATGTCTTGGCCAAACTTACCAATCTCCTGCATGATGAAATGGCTATCGTAGCCGCGCAAGTTATGAAAGATCACAGGAATTTTATCAGTCAACTTAAAGTTCACATTACACTCACGATGAGCAGACCCTCTGTACTTACCTGACACGTGACAGTGGTCTCTCACTCTAACGTCGTCATCAGTGTACTTAACACTGCAAATATGACAACTCTCAGCCTCGTCAAAGTTTTGTTTATCGTCATCAGTCAGCACCATTTCTTTGTTAAAGTGACTCTCAGATGTCTCTTTACAATATTCGACAATTTTTAACATCTCCCCAATGAACTTGTTAACTGCATTTTCACCACGATACACTTTCACTGGCTTACTATACTCATTGTCATAGCAACAAACTAGTTTATACCCATAACCGCAGTCAACGTGTCTCTGATAAGCGTTTGTGTAGCTACACTCGCTTGACAGCTTTGTTGTGTGCACCTTCTGTGTGATAGCCTCAAAGTCTGCGTACACCACAAATGGTACGTTTAGCTGTCTACTAAAATTCTCGTATTTCACTTTCGCACCTTTTTGCGGCATTTTAATAGCTTGCTTCCCATTGATGACCAAACATACTTCAACATGACTTTTAAGCACGCCCGCTCGACTAAAACACTGTAAGCAATATCTACAAAAGTGTTTTCTAGCCTTGTGCTTTGTCTGACGATACATAAACTTGTTGAAATCGCGAATGTACACATAGTGCTTGTTGCCTATGTCATTAGTTATCAACAGTAGGTCCATATGGTCAGGGTACGCTTCCTTAGAAACGTACACAGGGAATGGCTGCTTATCTTCGTACCCAAAAACGTTAATGCTAATTTCGTTAGCCTTTTCGATCTTGTTGTAGTCTTTGAGTGTGACTGGGAAGTCAATCCCGTCATAATTCAACTCACCGACACGCCTAGCGTACTTCGACGTTCTTTCGGAGTGTTCTTCAACAGGAAACTTATGTGCGAGGTGGCACCATCTAAAACACTCGTTGTCATCATCGTTATTCACGTTTATCAAACCCTTCTTACTATTACGCAACTCCTTTGGCAACGCAATGTAGCTACTCCCATTCAAAGGTCTATAAATAGCAATATTAACGTAGTGCGCATCTATTTTGTCGATAGTCCACCCAGACCCCTCAGATAGCCACCCAGCTATCCGCGTCAAGATCTGTTCCGACCCACGGTTGGCAACACCTTCAATGTCGTGTTCGTTAATAACGACAAACGTTTCGCTGTTAAAGTAGGCAGTTTTGTATGTGGTCTTATCGAGTTCTAAAGCCTTCTCAAAAGTGACCTTAACTGTCTCTACCACTTTCATTCCGTTGGTCTCACCTAGTTCGCGTCTCAAAAGATTAATGACAGCGCTTCTGCTACCGTTCACCTGGTTGATGTCTCTGTCGTTAACCACCTCAACTCCATAGGACCTTGTGAACCCTCTCAGTGCTCGATCCAACAGCCGTGGGCTATGGTCTTCAACTGTGGGTCGCGCTTCCTGATCTCTAACAAGACGGTTGTGTGTCCGACTGCCAGCGTTAACTCGTCTGTTTGTCAGCGGATTAACAATATTGACATTTGTCGTGTCACTAAAAACACCATCTCTAACAAGTTGATTGTAGACTCGCCCGTGGACGTTGATTGCTCTACCTGTTAGTGGGTTTACAACGGCTGCACCATTTCTAACAAGTGAGTTTTCTGTGACGTCATCCATGGCTTCTATATACTACACTTGTTTTTTTCCTAAGCCACTCGTCGTAATAATTATCACCACTTTCGCACCATCCCAACTTTGGATACACCACCCCAAACAGATTGTAGTCAAATAAGTCTTTCACCTTACCGTCTTTAAGGTCTGACACCTTCTTGAGTGTCTCGACTCGTCTTCTGTGGCACAACCTAATAATGTAGTATTCATATCTGCTAACATTTCTACCCTTTACCAAATTGCATGAGTACAACGCATTGACAACTTTCAAGAAGTCCTCTTTTATCAACTCAAGGTGCTCACCCTTCACAACGTTCCGTAGTCTCCTCCCCATCCACCAAGACCGTTTGTGAACGCTTTTTAGTCGTGTGAGTCTCATGTCACTGTAGCTCTGAGTGTAACCCCACTCGGTGTCACCACACTTTGGACACGTGTACCCACCACAGTCAGTCACATTTTTCACAATGTCACAATCTGAGCAGTGGTAAATTCTGAAGGTGTCTCCGCACTCAATTTGCGTCTCACTTGCGATTTCGTCAATTGTCAAGCCATAGCTCATCTGCCTCATAAGTTTGTCCATCACTCTTATACTACTCCAACATTTTTTTTACCGAACTAGTACCCACACCGCTATTCCACTACCCAAACCTAACGCGCTAACAAACAACAATTGGTATTCCTTCATTTCCGCACTCGGTTGGTAGTAATCCGCAATCTTCGGGGAGTCAGTGAACACTCGTCCGCTGTACTGTATGGTCATTACGCTTCTAAGTTCTTCCAACGCGTGGTTTGTGTCATTGATGTCAGCATTAGCGTCTGAGAGCTGTTGTCGCAAACGCTGGATCCGATCTTTTTTAGCGACTTCATTTTCATACCACACTTCTTTCGCACTGGCTAGCTGTTCCAACGCATGGTTATGCCTTTTCATCTCAGCTTCATAGCCTGAGTGATTAAATTTCGAAAACATAAAGCCAGCGCCTGCGAAAGCCACTGCATTAAATATCCCTCCAGCCACAACACTCGCCATTAACTTACGTTGATTTGAATGGATCTGTCGGTATCCACTTTTTCGATTGCATCCATTTTACTAACAGCGTTCCTACGCCAACAGCTGCAGCAAGTTTCACTGTGCCCTTCACTGTCTCTGGTGTTCCCAATGGTTCTCCCAAAGCCTTTTTAGAAATCATACTCACTGCCACGGCACCAGTCGTAATAAGTAGCGCATCGTACAATTCGTTCATAAGTTCTTTTCGATCGATCGCAGCCATATATACATTGTCGTGTGTTTTGTTTAAGAATCAAATGTGTCTAACGCTGGACGACAAGTTCTACGATTTTCTGACGCGCTAACCACAGTACTCACAGGTTCCAGTCGTGTTTCTTTCTCACTGCTAATTGTGTACCACAATGAAGCAGCGGCAATGATAACACCAAATGTTCCAACAATGTAACCATAGCTCCACTCACTACCCTGTTCTTCGTTGACTATCATCTCACGCATTTTCTTTTCTTTCGCAGCTTTCGATATCTCAGCCAACTTTTTACCAGCAGCGACGCGCTTTGGGTCCTTCACCTTAACACTTTTCACATCAGCCGTGATCTTCGCTTCAACAGCCGTCTGTGAGTCTTCAGCCATCTAATACACTATCACGTGTTATCTTACTCACAGTTGACCTCACAGGTGTCTCACAGATAACCTCACAGATATCTCACGGTTCCAGACCAAACGCACTAAAAAATTAGGATTTTTTCTGAGAGTATAACATAATGACTCAAGCCCGAGAGATTAGTGAAGAAGTTATTGACCGCTTGCTGAGAACGGCCTTTGTCAGTGTGTCTACCCCACGAGTCGACAATGGACCCAACGTCTTAAACAAGTACTTCTCAACATACACACTGTTCGACCCCGACCCTGAAGGGCAACCAAAACGGCTTGGCTCTCAGGTCCGCCATACGAGGTATCTTCTAGACGCTTGGATCAGTCTTCGAGAAGATAGAGCCAACGAGCTCGCTGGTATGTTATCTGACATAATCCCTGTGTGGTGTTACTCACCATTCAAATACCTTATGTTAGCGAGTGATGTCTACTTGAGCAACCCTAGTGGGTCCAACGGTACGTTACTCGGTAACTTCCTCCAAGTGTTCTTAGCGACCCTTATGTGGAAACCATGCCCAACCAAAGCCAAAGCGTGGCTAGATCTCGCCGCGAACCGCGACGTTTACGTTTGCAAGGTTGGGTGTAATGAGATACTGGGTGCGGATGATATCAGGGACCACGTACTCTCGCCCGCCCACAGACACTTTGTGAGAAATAAAAACGTGTACACCTGTCACCCGTGCGGTGTGGTCACCAACGACCCACTGCATCGCTTAAGACACGAGAGCTCGAGGTCCCATCTTAAAAACTTAGAGCTTCAGCGGATATTCAACATGGAACGACGGTTTCCACCACAATAAAGAATATTTCTCTGAGGGTATAGTAACCATGAGAAAAGTTGGTAAACTAGAAATCGTGATTGGTCCCATGTTCGCAGGAAAAACAACAGAGACTCTTCGTAGGTTAATCACGTTAAGTAAGTCAGGGCTCAAAGTCCTTTACATGAACAACACAGGTGACACTAGGCGAACCGACCATGCGTTCTCCACACATCGTCAGACCATTGTTGTTGGATCAGACAGTTTACCTGCGAAGTTAATCACCAACCTCCCAAGCTCTTCCAAACTAACTGGCTACGACGTCATCGGAATTGATGAGGGCCATTGGTACTCTGGGTTACTCCCAATTATTCGCGAATACATTAAAGCTGGCATTCACGTCATTATTTGTGGTCTCATAACAACAGAGCATTTAAAAAGACTTGGTGAACTTGACACGTTGTTCTCAGTAGCAGACGACATCACCTTTCTAAAAGCGTATTGCGCCGTTTGTCGTGACACTTACGGAACAACTGTTGATGCACCATTCAATTGGAGATACAACCCAGGACCATCATTCGTTGGTGGCGCTGAGCAATATCGCGCAGTGTGCAGACGTCATCATCCTTCCACACAAAATTAAGGGTGTTCTCAATACATCCCACTTTTTTAAATTTAGACATTGGTCACATGAAGCGTCCAATGTACAGTAGAGACATTTTTTCACACAGTGGTCAGAAGGTTTGTGAAATAAAGAGAGAAAGTTTCGCAGATATTTTTTTTACTGAGTTAAAAACGTCTTTAAAAAATGCTAGAGCAGTTGTCTCAACAACGAGAACGAGTGCTAATTCGACTTATTACTCGCTGTCTAAAAAGTCTCTTTACAATAGCGTCTCTCATGGTTACTCAACGCTGATTTATTTTTAAATTTACGAAAACACTGGGAGCACTGAAACCCAACGTCGAGGAAATATTTTATTACCATAGTAATAGCGTCATCGTACGAGTCGCACAAGAGTGTTAGGTACCCAGCGGTTTTGTATCTGAGTAGCAGAGACTCCTGCTCTTTGGATGTCTTGCCTGTGCCACCTGGATTCTTGAACTCAATCACGAGTCCGCTGTGCTGTCGGTTTGCATTGGCAATAATCAAGTCAGGCGTTCCACGTTGGTAACCTTTTTTCCACGAATTTATTCTTTTACTCGAGGTGTCTTGATTTTCACCACAAGCGGCTATCAAAATAGCTTCTGGATAATATTTCCTAAGAAAACCAACAACTTTCGTGTGAAGATCGAACTCAGTGATCATTACGAATTGATTGTGTTTGAGACCAACGTCAGCCAAACTTTTTCTAACGCTTGGCAAGACTTCTGAGTGCACCCACCTTCCGAAGTGTTTCGCACGCTCCATTTTACTCGAGAACACCAATGAGTAGACTCCAAGTTCGTTGATAAACGAGGCCTGCTCTATCTTCATTTTACAATCAGGTTCGACGTGGTCGTTGACTGCGTCTTTTGGTCTAGCATAACCTAGAGCGCTCGCGACTTCTTTTGCTTTGAACCATATTTCACCGTTGTGATTAACCGTCGTGATTTGGTGACCATCGAAATCAAATAGTTGAGGCGCTATGGAAGTCATCACTATATTATAGTCTCCTACAAAAAACTACTCGACATAGGTGTCAGGTTTTTTATAGATCTGGTTTGTTGTGTACCAATGCAGCAAATACGTTTTATTAGTCCTCAGTTTTCTACGTCGTCTGAAAAAGTTTCTAATGTTACGAGCCAGTTTTCTAAGCCAACCCATTACATAACTTAAGTCACGTCTCCTACCACCCCTACTTTGTCTGACTCTGGTAACATAATAGGTTTGCCGTAAGTCTTTTTAGACCTCATACCAATCTCAGCGTGGAGCTCGAGAGTCACGTCACCGCGACCAAATGATCCACCAGCTTTGAACATGTGGTCAGTCGTCTTATTTATTTTATATACTTCACGTTCTTTTGAAATACATGCTCCCATTTACTTTACACCATATTCCTTCATCATTTCTCCACCCATGATTATGATGTCTCGGTTTGTCATGTAACCACTCACAATTTTCACACCGTAGAATTCTATCAACGATGGGTACGCATAAGGTGCGAGTGGTATTCTTGGTCGATGTATTCCAAAAATTGTTCCATAGGGTGTGCCTATCTTTCCCATATTCGCTACGAAGTCTGAGTCGGTTGACTTAACGTTATTGACCCTGACGTGTGAATTGTACATTTGCCAGTGTATTGATATCATATGCATTTTACTTATGTCAATAATACTCGGAATAGTGCATACTTTCTCCATCGCTGGGATGCTACCACCATACGCGAGCTCATTAGTCACACCAGTCTTGTACCCTATGAACTTATCCCAACTACCATCGTCGTTTGATATAATTGTCTCCCAATTTGACCCAGCGGTTCTCATGGGTAGCCTCACCACAACAAAAATGGAAAGATCACACCATTGCATACTCGGACAATTAAAGTGGAGACCTGACTCAAGTGGGATTGGTGTTAACACGGGGGATAGAAAACTTTGACTTACACCGCTGATGCCAACAATAGGGCCATAAGCTAGGTTGTTTTGCACTAATTTACTTGTTTCACCAATGGCTTTCACTTTGTTTGAACCATTGGTGTGAAATTCCACATTTTTCAAGGCGTGTGTGCTAACGTTGAAGTCGAGCACAACATTATAGGACTGACTCTTGAGGAAACCTGATAGCAATTGCTCTAGAGTTCTTTTGTTGATAGCGTCTGAGTCATCGACTGGGTCTGCTATGTTTTTTATTGCTGAGCCTTGCATGTCTATTATTCCAGACATCCTTCCACCGGTCGCGCTTAATTTAGGATCTTCGCTCAGATGCCTTCTCGTTCTCTTTAGTATTTTATCGTGAGGGTCGTCAGACTCATACCCATAGTTTAGACTCATTACTACCTGAAGGTGTATTTGGTTACTAAATAGCCAGAGACTGCTGAGAACACTAAGATTATCGCCAACGTTGTTGTGTCTGACTTGCTTGTGGGAAGTGCTTCTCTCGTGGGAAATGGTGCCGCACTTTCTTGGTAGACTTTTTTAGCCATAGTCGTTGGCGCCGTCACACTTTCTTGGTGAGCTTTTTTCTTCACAGGACTCGTTGGTGTTGTTACTAAGTGAGTCACCACATCTTCTTGGTGAACTTTTTTATCCACAGTTGTTGGTGTTGTCGCATTCAAGCGAGTGTTCACTCCAAATTTCATGGACTCTGTGGCAATCTTTAACAAGTTGTTGTACCCAGCGATTTTATCCTTGAGAATCACTACGTTACTTGGCATCAACCACGTACTTGGTGACACTGCGAGATTTTGGACAACGTTGGTGTCTCTAATCGATTTGTTCATGTTGAGAATCCATGTTGATACGTCGTAGTTGACAACACTGTCAGCGAATAACTTTCGGAACTCTTGTTGGGTCTCTAGACTTCCTGCAGAACCACCAACGACTGACACACGTGTTCTCGCTTGCGCACCAAGTGTGGAGTACACAAAGGCTTCTATGCTTTGGTTTAGATATTGCAACCCAATGTTGGTAAAGCCGTCTGACAATCGCGCAACGTATCGTCTGTAATCGTTATGGACGTCGTTGAGTGTGAAGACTCTAGATTCGCCTAAAGTGCCATCGCTCAGGACTTTATTCTGGTAATAATGTTTTCTGGGAATCTTGGAAGTCTTACCATACAATTCGGAAGCGTTGAATTCTCTACTTATTGATTTCATGGTCTCACCACCCTCCATTCTTCTGAGAAGTCTTCTGATGGTGAAGTACAAATGAAATCTCATCACACTTGTGACCACGGGGTGGACTTCTTGTGACACTGATAGATGTTGCAATGAAACACCACAACAGAAACTCGCACAATATGTCGCAAACACAACACGGTAGTAAGATTCGCTGTCATCCCACTCTGATTTTGTCTTTGATGTGGTGACTCGCAAGACTGGTAGCTTTGACATGAAGTGACTATTTTGGTTAACGAAAACTTTGAAATTATTCACTGGGTAATTCAACACGTTTTCTGTTGGATAGCCGTCCCAAAGCCCCCAGTGGTTCTTATGACCTTTTGACAGTGGTTGGATAGTTCCACCGCCTTGCCATATTATTGGGAACTTACTATTGTGTAACCACTTCCACATGTTTTTATCATTTTTGAAGGTTGTGCTGGTTATGTCTGTGCTGAGGATGTCGTTGTTCCTGAAATACACATCGACACTCATGATCTTACCATCTTGCGAGATATTTGGATAGAACTCGAATTTGCTTAAAGTGGCGTGGGGGTACTTTTTGATGAGGTCTGCCTTTGCATCGTGTGTAGCCTTCGATGTGTTCGCCATCGCACGTTTGTAGTACTTTCCATAGTACTCATGAAGGGCTTTCTGCATATAATATACCGTATGTTATACATAATGCGAAAGTTGACGGTATTCATTGAAGGTGAAGAAAAAGTGGTGTCCTTTGACAACGCGATGATGGTCATACACGATAATCCATACATTATGGTCAAGACAGCCACTGTGTTTTGGGACTACCATAACACAACAAATGACGACAGCATTCAGGTCTTCACGCTGGATAGCTCTAGGGTTGGCTCTTTTAAGAAGATTAAAGTGGGTGAAGGGTACTTTAGCTTCGACGCACTGGTCAAAGTCTTGAAACATGAGTCTAGCGAGCTTAAGGTGAGTCTCGAGATAGAGAAACTGGTGCCCACAGGCAAATGTAGAGTCAAGGTTAGCAGTTCAGCTGTGTTAGACACCATTGGGCCTCTACTTGGTTTCGCGAAGGGTGAGGTGATTCAGAATGACTCACAGTGGCACACTAGCCCAAACGAGGTCGACATGTACAGAGGTCTGAAGTACATAGAAGTTTCGTGTGACGTTGTTGAAACGGAGAGTAATGTGGGTATTGATGGGAAAGCGCAGCAATGTGATCACAACATTACCAATACCCACTGAACAGTCTTTGAAGGGGTCAGCGCAACGTCATGTGGACATTGAGTCCAAGGTGGGTATTAAAAAAGGTGTTTACTCAAGTATGACATTTCGCGTCAAACCAAATAACGATAGTCTCAAAATTGGCGCGGTGCTATTGGAACTGTATATTGTGTGAATTATATGGAGCTTGGTGTGGAAACAGAACAAGGGTTGAGAGACATTTACTATAATCCTAAGAAAGGGTTCAGTGGTGTGGAGAAATTGTATCAAAGTGCGTTGGGAGACGGATTGAAAGTGACTAGAAAAACAGTGAAAGAATGGTTGACAGCGCAGGACACCTACACTAGGTACAAACCCATCGTGAGAAGACATAAGTTCCGCGCTACTTTTGTTGGATTTCTTGGTGAAGAGCTACAAATGGATCTAGTGGACATGAGTAAGTACTCAAAACAGAACGGAGGTTATTATTGGATATTGACAGGCATTGAAATATTGAGTAGATACGCTTTTGGTATTGCAGTTTACAGAAAAGACACTAAGAACATGACTAAGGCTGTTGGAAAGTTGTTGGTTGACTTTAAAGATCGGTTTGGGACCACACCTAAGTTAGCGCAATTTGACGATGGACTTGAGTTCTACAATGTTGGTGTGAAAAATTTGTTGAAAGAACATGGTGTTGAATATTTCAGCACTAAGAGCGATAAAAAAGCTGCTGTTGTCGAGCGTTTTAACAGAAGTCTGAAGAGCATTATGTGGAAATACTTCTATGCCCATGGGACGTACAAATGGATTGACGTTTTGGATCAGTTTGTGAGCAATTACAATAGCGATGCGAATCGAAGTATTATGATGAAACCGAAGGATGTCAATAAGTCAAATGAAGGTGAAGTATGGACCACTTTGTTTGGTCACCAATTTGCAGACAACCCATTGCCGAAGTTTAGAGTTGGCGAGTCAGTGAGAATTAGTAAATACAAGAGTGTGTTCACAAAGGGCTATGAAGCTAACTTCACTGAAGAGCTGTTTAAAGTGGTAAAGGTTATTCGTGGTGATCCGAATGTGTACGAAATTGAGGATCACACCGGTGAACAGATTATTGGGAAGTTTTATGAGCAGGAATTATCGCTGGTCAATAGGAAACGTGGTGGTGACGATGTGTACAGAGTTGAGAAGGTGTTGAAAAGAAAAAAAGTCAGAGGGAAGAAGATGGCTCTAGTCAAATGGTTGGGTTATGAGAGCAAACATAATTCGTGGATACCAGAAAGCGATATTCAAAATGTGGGGTAGTATAATATGGCTGAAGGTGGCTTCGACGACCTCGAGACGGGAGGCTCTAATGAGTACAAAGATATCACTGACGATGAACTAAAGTATAGTCTCAAAAAAGCTGCTCGAGATCTCGGACTAGCTCGGGACGATCCAAACGTCACAGTCGATGAGAGAACTAGACTAATTAGAGTGGAGAGTGGACTGAGGGTTGAACGTGGTAGAAGATTTCGCCAACGCATGGGGGAAGCCACTAGTGATCTCAAAACGTGGACTAATGACTACGTAAAAAACCACGAAGACCTTGTGAAGAGTATGTCATTGTTAGACACCACACGTGTAGAGTACGTAGACTTACCTGGACTAACGCCAATCGAGAGCCGTAAGTTAAGTGACGCGCTCAATCCAAAAGAGAGCGTGACTCCTGAGTCAAGAGTAGGCGACACTGGCGCGTTGCAAACACTAGCAGACCATTTTCAAGAAGCGATAGACAAAGAGAGTGAGAGAATGGCAGAGCTCCCAGCGAAAAATCTCACGACTGCGGAGAACGAAGAGTTCGTCCACCTTGCTGAAAGAGTGTTCGGACTCAAAAAGGCTAGATACATGATTATTGAACAGCGAGAAACGGAAGAAGTTAGAGAGCAGCAGGAAATCGACATTAACAGATTGCAGAAGTTCAAGAAATGGGCTAGAGAAAATATGGTTGGGATGAGTGCTTTAGCGATTTCAGTAGCCGCAATTGTAACAACTGTTATTATCGCTGGGAGGACTAATGTTATGAAAGGCGCTATGACTACGAGGTCATTCGCGCAGGCTGTTAAAAACGCGATAACGAAGATGGGTCCATGGGCTGTCGGATTGGCGAACTTAGTTTATGACGCGCTGGTGACGGGCGCAAAGGGTCTCGCTTGGTTAGCTCAAAATCTGTGGGTGTTCGCGGTGACATTCGCGTGGCTTGCGTACAATTATTTGAACTAAAAGCAAACGTGACTCATAGATGCTAGAGAATGACGTTCAAAATGTGAGCTAATGTAATATGGCTGAAGGTGGGGAAGGTTTCGACGAGATCGAGATGGAAAACTTCAATGAGTACGATGACGTCACTGATGAGCAATTAGAAGAGGAGCTCGACGATACTAACGAGTGGCTCGACAAGGTGACCATTGGGTACGGTATGAAGGAGATGCCGAAAGACGTTCGTGTTAATTTTATCAACAACCGCGACATTGCGAATAGGATAAGAAGTGTGCTAGCTAGAAGGCGAGGTGGGCAAGAAGAGACGTCGTTTATTGACGATGGTAAAACGGTGACAATAAGGAGCACAGACACGGGATCCTCAACAGTTGTTGGTGGTGACCACACTCTCAAGCTTAGAAGACGTGTCGGCAGACAAATTGAAAAAGAGGGAACGTCATCTGACATACGCGACGGTGTACCATCGACGTCGAAAGACGAAAAGATGCTCTTATCAGCAGAAAGAAGCGATAAGAAAGACTTCCTCAAAAATGTTATGAATGTGGACATTAGGAAGGGAGACGGACCGAAATCGAAGAGACTTATCGATGGGTTGAGGGTGGTCAATGGTGGGAAAGGTAACATTATAGGCGTTGAGTTTGAAGGTAGGAGAATCATCGTTAAAAAGAAGGGTGGAGAATTTGGGAAATTTGGTTATAGCGCAGCGGAAGCTAACGTTGAATTTGTTGGAGCGTTTGGGGACTTAGTTGGTGAGGCTATAGAAGAACACAAAAACACGTCAAATGGTGTGGTTGACGCACAGTTGAGGTCTGAGGACATAACACCAACAGAAGAATTGACAGACGATATTGTTTCGAACGTTTCTGATAGGGTTGAAGATGAAGTAGAGTCACGAGAGAGTGAACTAAACGCGACGGTCGCTAACGAAGAGGTAATAAGAGAACTCGCAGGTATATTGAATCCAAGTGGTCCAAACGATGTGAAGATAAATCACTTAGAGATCATGGTTGATAGCTACCGCTTGAAAGCTTTAAACGAGACTGACCCAGTGAAAGAACGGCAGTATAAAAACGTTAGTGAGACAGCTGAGTTGAAAGCGGATAACATACGACTTCACGAGGGTCTCAAACCAGAACACGAAGAAGCTAATAAAATTATTGTCGACGAGGTCAGAGACAACGACTTGTCCAGGTTAGAGAGATTCAAGAAATGGGCTAGAAAAAATATGGTTGGGTTGAGCGCTTTAGCGATTACGATAGCTGGAATCGTGACAACTGTTATTATCGCTGGTAGGTCTGCTGTTATGAAAGGCGCTAAAGCCACAAAGTCGTTCGCGCAGGCTGTTAAGAATGCGATAACGAAGATGGGCCCATGGGCTGTAGGGTTGGCTAATCTAGTTTATAATGCGTTAACGTTGGGTGCGAAGGGTCTCGCATGGTTGGCTCAAAATCTGTGGGTACTCGCGGTGGTACTTGCGTGGTTTGCTTATGATTATTACAAGCTAAAACGGTAGCGATAAAACATATGTAAAGTATATGAACGTCACATCGGCAGAGTTGAGCCCTGGTTTTAGACGAGCGACCATGGGCGTCATAAAAGGGGTGAGAACACAGCATGTGATCACGTTGAACCCTAATAAAGTCAGTCCTGGTGAGGAACTTTACATTGATATACCAAAGCTTAAGGTTAGTAGCTGTTTGGTGCCTGGGTCGTTGGGTCTAGTGTTCGACTTTAAGAATACGAACGACAAAAGTTGGTTCTTGAACAATGTGAGCAAGTCACTTTGTGAGAAACTTGTTGTGAGACTAGCTGGGGAGACTGTGTATGACAACAGTGGGGAAAATTACACTGGTGTTTATCGCGACCTTTGGGAAAGTGTTACTGCGCGAGACCAAATGATTGACTATGGTGTTGGCTCTGAAAACTTGAGAAAGCTAATTTCTAAGGATGACAGTGGTGCGACAAGTGGGAACGTTGCTAAAGTTAGTGACGCGTTGATGTTTGGTGTGATTGGAACGAAACTGCGGATTAAGCTTGGTAAGATCATGAATGACCACGGGTTGTACGCTCCTTTTAGCATGAACAATAACTTACAATATGTGATCACACTTCCCAAGGCCGCAGACATCATGGTGGCGCAAACCAACGAGGCTGTAGGTGGATACACTCTGGAGAACCTCGAGCTTGAGTACGAAACGATTGATAACCAGGAGCTTGCTGATGAGATAGCGTCGGGTTACGCAAGTGGTCGTAGTTTGTCATACGAGCACGTCACGTTGATGAAAACCACCGAATGGGATAAGGGAACGACCATTGTGAACGAAAATGTTAATCTACCAAGAAAAAGCATGAAGGCAATTGTGTTGCTATTCACGAATAAGGTGCGAACAGACAGTGAGGAGTTTCTTTATCCAAATATTGAGAGTGTTAGAGTCACAATCGAAGGTGTGCCAAATAGTGTGTACTCACAAGGCATCCCGAAGTCGAAGTTCTATGCAGAGGCGAAACGATTGTTTGGGTTGGGTGAGGAACACGCTCAGTTCATGACCATACAGAAGTTCTATAAAGATGGCTTTGCGTTGGTCATTGACTTGAGGAGCGTTCAAGATAATTACAACGTCGCCACTGGCAAGAAAATCGTAAACACACAATCCGGTGTGCTTCTTGAAATCACTAAGAAAGTAACGACTACAAATGTTATGTGTAGGGTGTTTGTGATGAGTGATGGGCTGGTCAACTTCATGAACAATGGGTTGCAGTCAATCCAGTATTAAATCAAACGTGAGTTAATGGAGACTCCGTTTAATATGTTAATTGTTGGTATGACAGCTTGTGGTAAGACGCATTATTTACTCAACACACTGGAGTCTGAGTATCGCGGTAAGTTTGACTACATTGTGTTGATTTGTCCTACTTTCGAGTGGAACAAAGCGTATCAAGATTGGAAATATGTGCGCGACCCTGATGTGTTAGCGATAGACTGTGCACAGGACAATGTCGACGCTGTTCTCAAGTGTGTGACTAACGTTTTTAAAGGTACTAACACTCTGATTGTGTTGGACGACTGTGCGAGTGGACAGGACGTCAAGAATAGGACTAGTCAATTGGTCAACTTAGCTTTTAGTGCGCGACATTTTATGTTGAGCGTTATTGTCATCACACAACAACTGACGTCGATCGCAAAACCGTATAGAGAGAACATTAGTAAGCTCGTTTGCTTTTACTGTCCGAGTAAGAGTGATATGAAGGTTGTTATTGATGATTACCTTGGAGACATTAGCAAAGAAGAAGCATCGACGATTGTGACCGCATTAAAAAATAACAAGTACGCTAGACTCGAAATCTCACTGCGCTATCCATACAGTCATGAAGTTGTTATTCCGCAATAAAATATGGGTATAAGTAATAGCGTGATGGTAAAACGCAAAAGTGAAGAAAATCCCACGATTGAGGAATTAGTTGAGGAGACCGCCGACACTTCGACTGTGGAAGACAATATTGACGTTAGGAGATCTGAACTAATTAGACTGTCTGGCGATGGTGTGGTAAGCCAATCTGAAGCGTACATTAAAAAAGCGTCCGCGAAAGTTATTGATAAGATATGGCGCCAACACGAGTTGAAGAGAATGGAGATCGCAAACGCTTTTCTCACCGACTTGCTAATCAGCAAATTCGCCAGCTTACTAGATGGGTTGAACGCTATCGAGAACCCTGAGGAACTAAACAACGAACTACAAAAAGATCCGTTACTAAAGAAAGACGTTGAGAGTATTGTCGCGATTGTGACACCGTACGTACCTTTCTTGGGCTTGTTGTCGGGAGGAATTATAACATCGAAACACGTGTACGATCATCATTTTAGGAGCGAGGTGGTAGACACTGAGAGTAGTGAACAAACAGACTAATTCGTAGAGTAGTTGGCTATTTGTTAGTCAATGTTGTTAGCCAATCAAAAGAGCACCATTTTGCTATCCATTTGGATAAACATCACCACTAGAATCATAATCTAGTGGTTTTTTTTCGCGCGTGAGTTGAGACAGTAGTAGTTTGTTGAAAAAAAAAATGTGAAAACGTTGAAATGTGGAAATGTTGAAACGACACTTTTTTTTTAAATATGCGAAAAATGTGAAACGACACATTCTATTTTTTAAAAAACATGCAAAAATATTGAAATGTCACATTATTAGCATATAAATCGAGTTTGTGGTCTTATTTGATGTACATTGTAAATTTAGAATTACCGAAATGACATCGAGTTTTTGGGGGTTTGGGATTTGGTGTAAATTTGGTGATGTTTTGGCGATTATATTCGCATTCAACATTGAATGTGTAAAAATTGGCTTCGTAGCCCCACTCTCTATACTACTAATACAATGTAGCAATGCAATGTAGCAATGTTGCTATGCAATGTAGCAATGTAGAAATGCAATGTAACAATGCAATGTTGCAATGTAGCAATGCAATCTAACAATGTAGCAATGCAATGTAGCAATGTAATGCAATGTAGCAATCCAATGTAGCAATGTAGCAATGTAGCAATGTAGCAATGTAGCAATGTAGCAATGTAGCAATGCAATGCAATGTAGCAATGCAATGCAATGTAGCAATGCAGTGTAGCAATGCAATGTATCAATGTAGCAATGCAATGTTGCAATGTAGGAATGCAATGGTGCAACGTGGCAATGCAATGTTGCAATGTAGCAATGCAATGTAGCAATGCAATGTAGCAATACAAAGTAGCAATGTAACAATGCAATGTAGAAATGTAATGTAGCAATGTAGCAATGCAATGTAGCAATGTAGCAATGTAGCAATGCAATGTAGCAATGCAATGCAATGCAGCAATGCAATGTAGCAATGCAATGTAGCAATTTAGCAATGTAGCAATGTAGCAATGTAGCAATGCAATGTTGCAATGTAGCAATGTAGCAATGCAATGTTGCAATGTAGCAATGCAATGTTGTAATGTAGCAATGCATTGGTGCAATGTAGCAATGTAATGTTGCAATGTAGCAATGCAATGTCGCAACGTAGCAATGCAATGTTGCAACGTAGCAATGCAATGTTGCAATGTAGCAATGCAATGTAGCAATGCAATGTAGCAATACAAAGTAGCAATGTAACAATGCAATGTAGAAATGTAATGTAGCAATGCAGCAATGCAATGTAGTAATGTAGCAATGCAATGTAGCAATGCAATGCAATGCAGCAATGCAATGTAGCAATGCAATGTAGCAATTTAGCAATGTAGCAATGTAGCAATGTAGCAATGCAATGTTGCAATGTAGCAATGTAGCAATGCAATGTTGCAATGTAGCAATGCAATGTTGTAATGTAGCAATGCATTGGTGCAATGTAGCAATGTAATGTTGCAATGTAGCAATGCAATGTTGCAACGTAGCAATGCAATGTTGCAACGTAGCAATGCAATGTTGCAATGTAGCAATGCAATGTAGCAATGCAATGTAGCAATACAAAGTAGCAATGTAACAATGCAATGTAGAAATGTAATGTAGCAATGCAGCAATGCAATGTAGTAATGTAGCAATGCAATGTAGCAATGCAATGCAATGCAGCAATGCTATGTAGCAATGCAATGTAGCAATTTAGCAATGTAGCAATGTAGCAATGTAGCAATGTAGCAATGTAGCAATGAAATGTTGCAATGTAGCAATGTAGCAATGCAAAGTTGCAATGTAGCAATTAAATGTTGCAATGTAGCAATACAATGGTGCAATGTAGCAATGCAATGTAGCAATGTAGCAATGCAATGTTGTAATGTAGCAATGCATTGGTGCAATGTAGCAATGTAATGTTGAAGTGTAGCAATGCAATGTTGCAATGCAGCAATGCAATGGTGCAATGTAGCAATGCAATGGTGTAATGTAGCAATGCAATATAGCAATGTAGCAATGCAATGTAGCAATGTAGCAATGCAATGTAGCAATATAGCAATGCAATGGTGTAATGTAGCAATGCAATATAGCAATGTAGCAATGCAATGTAGCAATGTAGCAATGCAATGTAGCAATATAGCAATGCAATGGTGTAATGTAGCAATGCAATATAGCAATGTAGCAATGCAATGTAGCAATGTAGCAATGTAATGCAGCAATGCAATGATGCAATATAGCAATGCAATGTTGTAATGTAGCAATTTGCAATGATGCAATGTAGCAATGTAATGTTGTAATATAGCAATGCAATGTTGCAATGTAGCAATGAAATGTTTCAATGTAGCAATGCAATGTAGCAATGCAATGTAGCAATACAAAGTATCAATGTAGCAATGCAATGTAGCAATGTAATGTAGCAATGTAGCAATGCAATGTAGCAATGTAGCAATGCAATGTAACAATGCAATGTTGCAATGTAGCAATGCAATCTAACAATGTAGCAATGCAATGTAGCAATGTAATGCAATGTAGCAATCCAATGTAGCAATGTAGCAATGTAGCAATGTAGCAATGTAGCAATGTAGCAATGTAGCAATGCAATGCAATGTAGCAATGCAATGCAATGTAGCAATGCAGTGTAGCAATGCAATGTATCAATGTAGCAATGCAATGTTGCAATGTAGGAATGCAATGGTGCAACGTGGCAATGCAATGTTGCAATGTAGCAATGCAATGTAGCAATGCAATGTAGCAATACAAAGTAGCAATGTAACAATGCAATGTAGAAATGTAATGTAGCAATGTAGCAATGCAATGTAGCAATGTAGCAATGTAGCAATGCAATGTAGCAATGCAATGCAATGCAGCAATGCAATGTAGCAATGCAATGTAGCAATTTAGCAATGTAGCAATGTAGCAATGTAGCAATGCAATGTTGCAATGTAGCAATGTAGCAATGCAATGTTGCAATGTAGCAATGCAATGTTGTAATGTAGCAATGCATTGGTGCAATGTAGCAATGTAATGTTGCAATGTAGCAATGCAATGTTGCAACGTAGCAATGCAATGTTGCAACGTAGCAATGCAATGTTGCAATGTAGCAATGCAATGTAGCAATGCAATGTAGCAATACAAAGTAGCAATGTAACAATGCAATGTAGAAATGTAATGTAGCAATGCAGCAATGCAATGTAGTAATGTAGCAATGCAATGTAGCAATGCAATGCAATGCAGCAATGCAATGTAGCAATGCAATGTAGCAATTTAGCAATGTAGCAATGTAGCAATGTAGCAATGCAATGTTGCAATGTAGCAATGTAGCAATGCAATGTTGCAATGTAGCAATGCAATGTTGTAATGTAGCAATGCATTGGTGCAATGTAGCAATGTAATGTTGCAATGTAGCAATGCAATGTTGCAACGTAGCAATGCAATGTTGCAACGTAGCAATGCAATGTTGCAATGTAGCAATGCAATGTAGCAATGCAATGTAGCAATACAAAGTAGCAATGTAACAATGCAATGTAGAAATGTAATGTAGCAATGCAGCAATGCAATGTAGTAATGTAGCAATGCAATGTAGCAATGCAATGCAATGCAGCAATGCTATGTAGCAATGCAATGTAGCAATTTAGCAATGTAGCAATGTAGCAATGTAGCAATGTAGCAATGTAGCAATGAAATGTTGCAATGTAGCAATGTAGCAATGCAAAGTTGCAATGTAGCAATTAAATGTTGCAATGTAGCAATACAATGGTGCAATGTAGCAATGCAATGTAGCAATGTAGCAATGCAATGTTGTAATGTAGCAATGCATTGGTGCAATGTAGCAATGTAATGTTGAAGTGTAGCAATGCAATGTTGCAATGCAGCAATGCAATGGTGCAATGTAGCAATGCAATGGTGTAATGTAGCAATGCAATATAGCAATGTAGCAATGCAATGTAGCAATGTAGCAATGCAATGTAGCAATATAGCAATGCAATGGTGTAATGTAGCAATGCAATATAGCAATGTAGCAATGCAATGTAGCAATGTAGCAATGCAATGTAGCAATATAGCAATGCAATGGTGTAATGTAGCAATGCAATATAGCAATGTAGCAATGCAATGTAGCAATGTAGCAATGTAATGCAGCAATGCAATGATGCAATTTAGCAATGCAATGTTGTAATGTAGCAATTTGCAATGATGCAATGTAGCAATGTAATGTTGTAATATAGCAATGCAATGTTGCAATGTAGCAATGAAATGTTTCAATGTAGCAATGCAATGTAGCAATGCAATGTAGCAATACAAAGTATCAATGTAGCAATGCAATGTAGCAATGTAATGTAGCAATGTAGCAATGCAATGTAGCAATGTAGCAATGCAACGTAGCAATTCAATGTAGCAATGCAATGCAATGTAGCAATGCAATGTAGCAATGTAGCAATGTAGCAATGTAATGTAGCAATGCAATGTTGCAATGTAGCAATGCAATGTTGCAATGTAGCAATGCAATGGTGCAATGTAGCAATGTAATGTTGCAATGTAGTAATGTAATGTTGCAATGTAGCAATGAAATGTTGCAATGTAACAATGCAATGTTGCAATGTAGCAATACAATGTTGCAATGTAGCAATGCAATGGTGCAATGAAGCAATGCAATGGTGTAATGTAGCAATGCAATATAGCAATGTAGCAATACAATGTAGCAATGTAGCAATGTAATGTTGCAATGCAGCAATGCAATGTTGCAATATAGCAATGCAATGTTGCAATGTAGCAATGCAATATTGCAATGTAGCAATGCAATGTTGCAATGTAGCAATGCAATGTTGCAATGTAGCAATGCAATGTTGCAATGTAGCAACGCAATGTAGCATGGTAGCAATGCAATGTTGCAAAGTAGCAATGCAATGTTGCAATGTAGCAATGCAATGTAGCAATGCAATGTAGCAATACAAAGTATCAATGTAGCAATGCAATGTAGCAATGTAATGTAGCAATGTAGCAATGCAATGTAGCAATGTAGCAATGCAACGTAGCAATTCAATGTAGCAATGCAATGCAATGTAGCAATGCAATGTAGCAATGTAGCAATGTAGCAATGTAATGTAGCAATGCAATGTTGCAATGTAGCAATGCAATGTTGCAATGTAGCAATGCAATGGTGCAATGTAGCAATGTAATGTTGCAATGTAGTAATGTAATGTTGCAATGTAGCAATGAAATGTTGCAATGTAACAATGCAATGTTGCAATGTAGCAATACAATGTTGCAATGTAGCAATGCAATGGTGCAATGAAGCAATGCAATGGTGTAATGTAGCAATGCAATATAGCAATGTAGCAATACAATGTAGCAATGTAGCAATGTAATGATGCAATGCAGCAATGCAATGTTGCAATATAGCAATGCAATGTTGCAATGTAGCAATGCAATGTTGCAATGTAGCAATGCAATGTTGCAATGTAGCAATGCAATGTTGCAATGTAGCAATGCAATGTTGCAATGTAGCAACGCAATGTAGCATGGTAGCAATGCAATGTTGCAAAGTAGCAATGCAATGTTGCAATGTAGCAATGCAATGTAGCAATGCAATGTAGCAATGCAATGCAATGTAGCAATGTAATACAATGTAGCAATACAATGCAATGTAGCAATGCAATGTTGCAATGTAGCAATGCAATGTTGTAATGTATGAATGCAATGTTGCAATGTAGCACTGCAATGTTGTAATGTTGCAATGTAGAAAAGCAATGTTGCAATTTAGAAAAGCAATGTTGCAATTTAGCAATATAGCAATGCAATGTAGCAATGCAATGTAGCAATTTAGCAATGCAATGTAGCAATGTAGCAATGCAATGTAGCAATGCAATATAGCAATGTAGCAATGCAATATAGCAATGTAGCAATGCAATGTAGCAATGCAATACAATGTAGCAATGCAATACAATGCAGCAATGCAACGTAGCAATGTAGCAATGCAATGTAGCAATGCAATTTCGCAATGTAGCAATGCAATGTAGCAATGCAATGCAATGTAGTAATGCAATGTAGCAATGCAATGTAGCAATGTAGCAATGCAATGTAGCAATGTAGCAATGTAGCAATGCAATGTTGCAATGTAGCAATGTAATGTAGAAATGTAGCAATGTAGCAATGCAATGCAGCAATGTAGCAATGCATGATGTAGCAATGCAATGCAATGTAGAAATGCAATGTAGCAAGGTAGCTATGTAGCAAAGTAGCAATGCAATGTAGCAATACAATGTAGCAATGCAATGTAGCAATGTAGCAATGCAATGTAGCAATGTAGCAATGTAATGTTGCAATGTAGCAATATAATGTTGCAATGAAGCAATGCAATGTTGCAACGTAGCGATGCAATGTTGCAATGTAGCAATGCAATGTAGCAATTCAATTTAGCAATACAATGCAGCAATTTAGCAACGCAATGTAGCAATGTAGCAATGAAATTTTGCAATGCAATGTAGCAATACAATGTAGCAATGTAGCAATGCAATGTAGCAATTTAATGTAGCAATGTAGCAATGCAATTTAGCAATGTAGCAATGCAATTTCGCAATTCAATGTAGCAATGCAATGCAATGTAGCAATGCAATGTAGCAATGTAGCAATGCAATGTAGCAATGTAGCAATGTAATGTAGCAATGCAATGCAATGTAGCAATGTAATGCAATGTAGCAATGTAGCAATGTAATGTAGCAATGTAGCAATGCAATGTAGCAATGTAGCAATGTAGCAATGCAATGCTGCAATGTAGCAATGCAATGTTGCAATGCAGCAATGCATGATGTAGCAATGCAATGCAATGTAGCAATGCAATGTAGCAATGTAGCAATGTAATGTAGCAATGTAGCAATGCAATGTAGAAATGTAGCAATGTAGCAATGCAATGCTGCAATTTAGCAATGCACAATGCAATGTTGCAATGTAGCAATGTAATGTAGAAATGTAGCAATGTAGCAATGCAATGCTGCAATTTAGCAATGCACAATGTAATGTAGCAATGTAGCAATGCAATGTATCAATGTAGCAATGCATGATGTAGCAATGCAATGCAATGTAGCAATGCAATGTAGCAAGGTAGCTATGTAGCAATGTATCAATGCAATGTAGCAATACAATGTAGCAATGTAGATATGTAATGTTGCAATGTAGAAATATAATGTTGCAATGTAGCAATACAATTTTGCAACGAGCAATGCAATGTTGCAATGTAGCAATGCAATGTAGCAATTCAATTTAGCAGTACAATGCAGCAATGTAGCAATGCAATGTAGCAATGTAGCAATGCAATTTTGCAATGCAATGTAGCAATACAATGTAGCAATGTAGCAATGCAATGTAGCAATTTAATGTAGCAATGTAGCAATGCAATTTAGCAATGTAGCAATGCAATGTAGAAATTCAATGTAGCAATGCAATGTAGCAATGTAGCAATGCAATGTAGCAATGTAGCAATGTAGTAATGTAGCAATACAATGTAGCAATGTAGCAAAGCAATGTTGAAATGCAGCAATGCAATATTGCAATGTATCAATGCAATGTTGTAATGTAGCAATGCATTTGGTGCAATGTAGCAATGCAATGTTGCAATGTAGCAATGTAATGTTGCAATGTAGCAATGCAAAGTTGCAATGTAGCAATTAAATGTTGCAATGTAGCAATGCAATGGTGCAATGTAGCAATGCAATGTTGCAATGTAGCAATGCAATGTAGCAATGCAATGTAGCAATGCAATGCAATGTAGCAATGCAATACAATGTAGCAATGCAATGTTGCAATGTAGCAATGCAATGTTGCAATGTAGCATGCAATGTGCAATGTAGCAATGCAATGTAGCAATGCAATGCAATGTACCAATGCAATGCAGCAATGTAGCAATGCAATATAGCAATGTAGCAATGCAATGTAGCAATGCAATACAATGTAGCAATGCAATACAATGCAGCAATGCAACGTAGCAATGTAGCAATGCAACGTAGCAATGTAGCAATGCAATGTAGCAATGCAATTTCGCAATGTAGCAATGCAATGTAGCAATGCAATGCAATGTAGTAATGCAATGTAGCAATGCAAAGTAGCAATGTAGCAATGCAATGTAGCAATGTAGCAATGTAGCAATGCAATGTTGCAATGTAGCAATGTAATGTAGAAATGTAGCAATGTAGCAATGCAATGTTGCAATGTAGCAATGTAATGTAGAAATGTAGCAATGTAGCAATGCAATGCAGCAATGTAGCAATGCATGATGTAGCAATGCAATGCAATGTAGAAATGCAATGTAGCAAGGTAGCTATGTAGCAAAGTAGCAATGCAATGTAGCAATACAATGTAGCAATGCAATGTAGCAATGTAGCAATGCAATGTAGCAATGTAGCAATGTAATGTTGCAATGTAGCAATATAATGTTGCAATGAAGCAATGCAATGTTGCAACGTAGCGATGCAATGTTGCAATGTAGCAATGCAATGTAGCAATTCAATTTAGCAATACAATGCAGCAATTTAGCAACGCAATGTAGCAATGTAGCAATGAAATTTTGCAATGCAATGTAGCAATACAATGTAGCAATGTAGCAATGCAATGTAGCAATTTAATGTAGCAATGTAGCAATGCAATTTAGCAATGTAGCAATGCAATGTCGCAATTCAATGTAGCAATGCAATGCAATGTAGCAATGCAATGTAGCAATGTAGCAATGCAATGTAGCAATGTAGCAATGTATTGTAGCAATGCAATGCAATGTAGCAATGTAATGCAATGTAGCAATGTAGCAATGTAATGTAGCAATGTAGCAATGCAATGTAGCAATGTAGCAATGTAGCAATGCAATGCTGCAATGTAGCAATTCAATGTTGCAATGCAGCAATGTAATGTAGAAATGTAGCAATGTAGCAATGCAATGCTGCAATTTAGCAATGCACAATGCAATGTTGCAATGTAGCAATGTAATGTAGAAATGTAGCAATGTAGCAATGCAATGCTGCAATTTAGCAATGCACAATGCAATGTAGCAATGTAGCAATGCAATGTATCAATGTAGCAATGCATGATGTAGCAATGCAATGCAATGTGGCAATGCAATGTAGCAAGGTAGCTATGTAGCAATGTATCAATGCAATGTAGCAATACAATGTAGCAATGTAGATATGTAATGTTGCAATGTAGAAATATAATGTTGCAATGTAGCAATACAATTTTGCAACGAAGCAATGCAATGTTACAATGTAGCAATGCAATGTAGCAATTCAATTTAGCAGTACAATGCAGCAATGTAGCAATGCAATGTAGCAATGTAGCAATGCAATTTTGCAATGCAATGTAGCAATACAATGTAGCAATGTAGCAATGCAATGTAGCAATTTAATGTAGCAATGTAGCAATGCAATTTAGCAATGTAGCAATGCAATGTAGAAATTCAATGTAGCAATGCAATGTAGCAATGTAGCAATGCAATGTAGCAATGTAGCAATGTAGTAATGTAGCAATACAATGTAGCAATGTAGCAAAGCAATGTTGAAATACAGCAATGCAATGTTGCAATGTATCAATGCAATGTTGCAATGTATCAATGCAATGTTGTAATGTAGCAATGCATTTGGTGCAATGTAGCAATGTAATGTTGCAATGTAGCAATGTAATGTTGCAATGTAGCAATGCAAAGTTGCAATGTAGCAATTAAATGTTGCAATGTAGCAATGCAATGGTGCAATGTAGCAATGCAATGTTGCAATGTAGCAATGCAATGTAGCAATGCAATGTAGCAATGCAATGCAATGTAGCAATGCAATACAATGTAGCAATGCAATGTTGCAATGTAGCAATGCAATGTTGCAATGCAATGTAGCAATGCAATGCAATGTAGCAATGTAATACAATGTAGCAATACAATGCAATGTAGCAATGCAATGTTGCAATGTAGCAATGCAATGTTGTAATGTATGAATGCAATGTTGCAATGTAGCACTGCAATGTTGTAATGTTGCAATGTAGAAAAGCAATGTTGCAATTTAGAAAAGCAATGTTGCAATTTAGCAATATAGCAATGCAATGTAGCAATGCAATGTAGCAATTTAGCAATGCAATGTAGCAATGTAGCAATGCAATGTAGCAATGCAATATAGCAATGTAGCAATGCAATATAGCAATGTAGCAATGCAATGTAGCAATGCAATACAATGTAGCAATGCAATACAATGCAGCAATGCAACGTAGCAATGTAGCAATGCAATGTAGCAATGCAATTTCGCAATGTAGCAATGCAATGTAGCAATGCAATGCAATGTAGTAATGCAATGTAGCAATGCAATGTAGCAATGTAGCAATGCAATGTAGCAATGTAGCAATGTAGCAATGCAATGTTGCAATGTAGCAATGTAATGTAGAAATGTAGCAATGTAGCAATGCAATGCAGCAATGTAGCAATGCATGATGTAGCAATGCAATGCAATGTAGAAATGCAATGTAGCAAGGTAGCTATGTAGCAAAGTAGCAATGCAATGTAGCAATACAATGTAGCAATGCAATGTAGCAATGTAGCAATGCAATGTAGCAATGTAGCAATGTAATGTTGCAATGTAGCAATATAATGTTGCAATGAAGCAATGCAATGTTGCAACGTAGCGATGCAATGTTGCAATGTAGCAATGCAATGTATCAATTCAATTTAGCAATACAATGCAGCAATTTAGCAACGCAATGTAGCAATGTAGCAATGAAATTTTGCAATGCAATGTAGCAATACAATGTAGCAATGTAGCAATGCAATGTAGCAATTTAATGTAGCAATGTAGCAATGCAATTTAGCAATGTAGCAATGCAATTTCGCAATTCAATGTAGCAATGCAATGCAATGTAGCAATGCAATGTAGCAATGTAGCAATGCAATGTAGCAATGTAGCAATGTAATGTAGCAATGCAATGCAATGTAGCAATGTAATGCAATGTAGCAATGTAGCAATGTAATGTAGCAATGTAGCAATGCAATGTAGCAATGTAGCAATGCAATGCTGCAATGTAGCAATGCAATGTTGCAATGCAGCAATGCATGATGTAGCAATGCAATGCAATGTAGCAATGCAATGTAGCAATGTAGCAATGTAATGTAGCAATGCAATGCAATGTAGCAATGTAATGCAATGTAGCAATGTAGCAATGTAATGTAGCAATGTAGCAATGCAATGTAGAAATGTAGCAATGTAGCAATGCAATGCTGCAATTTAGCAATGCACAATGCAATGTTGCAATGTAGCAATGTAATGTAGAAATGTAGCAATGTAGCAATGCAATGCTGCAATTTAGCAATGCACAATGTAATGTAGCAATGTAGCAATGCAATGTATCAATGTAGCAATGCATGATGTAGCAATGCAATGCAATGTAGCAATGCAATGTAGCAAGGTAGCTATGTAGCAATGTATCAATGCAATGTAGCAATACAATGTAGCAATGTAGATATGTAATGTTGCAATGTAGAAATATAATGTTGCAATGTAGCAATACAATTTTGCAACGAGCAATGCAATGTTGCAATGTAGCAATGCAATGTAGCAATTCAATTTAGCAGTACAATGCAGCAATGTAGCAATGCAATGTAGCAATGTAGCAATGCAATTTTGCAATGCAATGTAGCAATACAATGTAGCAATGTAGCAATGCAATGTAGCAATTTAATGTAGCAATGTAGCAATGCAATTTAGCAATGTAGCAATGCAATGTAGGAATTCAATGTAGCAATGCAATGTAGCAATGTAGCAATGCAATGTAGCAATGTAGCAATGTAGTAATGTAGCAATACAATGTAGCAATGTAGCAAAGCAATGTTGAAATGTAGCAATGCAATATTGCAATGTATCAATGCAATGTTGTAATGTAGCAATGCATTTGGTGCAATGTAGCAATGCAATGTTGCAATGTAGCAATGTAATGTTGCAATGTAGCAATGCAAAGTTGCAATGTAGCAATTAAATGTTGCAATGTAGCAATGCAATGGTGCAATGTAGCAATGCAATGTTGCAATGTAGCAATGCAATGTAGCAATGCAATGTAGCAATGCAATGCAATGTAGCAATGCAATACAATGTAGCAATGCAATGTTGCAATGTAGCAATGCAATGTTGCAATGTAGCATGCAATGTGCAATGTAGCAATGCAATGTAGCAATGCAATGCAATGTACCAATGCAATGCAGCAATGTAGCAATGCAATATAGCAATGTAGCAATGCAATGTAGCAATGCAATACAATGTAGCAATGCAATACAATGCAGCAATGCAACGTAGCAATGTAGCAATGCAACGTAGCAATGTAGCAATGCAATGTAGCAATGCAATTTCGCAATGTAGCAATGCAATGTAGCAATGCAATGCAATGCAGTAATGCAATGTAGCAATGCAAAGTAGCAATGTAGCAATGCAATGTAGCAATGTAGCAATGTAGCAATGCAATGTTGCAATGTAGCAATGTAATGTAGAAATGTAGCAATGTAGCAATGCAATGTTGCAATGTAGCAATGTAATGTAGAAATGTAGCAATGTAGCAATGCAATGCAGCAATGTAGCAATGCATGATGTAGCAATGCAATGCAATGTAGAAATGCAATGTAGCAAGGTAGCTATGTAGCAAAGTAGCAATGCAATGTAGCAATACAATGTAGCAATGCAATGTAGCAATGTAGCAATGCAATGTAGCAATGTAGCAATGTAATGTTGCAATGTAGCAATATAATGTTGCAATGAAGCAATGCAATGTTGCAACGTAGCGATGCAATGTTGCAATGTAGCAATGCAATGTAGCAATTCAATTTAGCAATACAATGCAGCAATTTAGCAACGCAATGTAGCAATGTAGCAATGAAATTTTGCAATGCAATGTAGCAATACAATGTAGCAATGTAGCAATGCAATGTAGCAATTTAATGTAGCAATGTAGCAATGCAATTTAGCAATGTAGCAATGCAATGTCGCAATTCAATGTAGCAATGCAATGCAATGTAGCAATGCAATGTAGCAATGTAGCAATGCAATGTAGCAATGTAGCAATGTATTGTAGCAATGCAATGCAATGTAGCAATGTAATGCAATGTAGCAATGTAGCAATGTAATGTAGCAATGTAGCAATGCAATGTAGCAATGTAGCAATGTAGCAATGCAATGCTGCAATGTAGCAATTCAATGTTGCAATGCAGCAATGTAATGTAGAAATGTAGCAATGTAGCAATGCAATGCTGCAATTTAGCAATGCACAATGCAATGTTGCAATGTAGCAATGTAATGTAGAAATGTAGCAATGTAGCAATGCAATGCTGCAATTTAGCAATGCACAATGCAATGTAGCAATGTAGCAATGCAATGTATCAATGTAGCAATGCATGATGTAGCAATGCAATGCAATGTGGCAATGCAATGTAGCAAGGTAGCTATGTAGCAATGTATCAATGCAATGTAGCAATACAATGTAGCAATGTAGATATGTAATGTTGCAATGTAGAAATATAATGTTGCAATGTAGCAATACAATTTTGCAACGAAGCAATGCAATGTTACAATGTAGCAATGCAATGTAGCAATTCAATTTAGCAGTACAATGCAGCAATGTAGCAATGCAATGTAGCAATGTAGCAATGCAATTTTGCAATGCAATGTAGCAATACAATGTAGCAATGTAGCAATGCAATGTAGCAATTTAATGTAGCAATGTAGCAATGCAATTTAGCAATGTAGCAATGCAATGTAGAAATTCAATGTAGCAATGCAATGTAGCAATGTAGCAATGCAATGTAGCAATGTAGCAATGTAGTAATGTAGCAATACAATGTAGCAATGTAGCAAAGCAATGTTGAAATACAGCAATGCAATGTTGCAATGTATCAATGCAATGTTGCAATGTATCAATGCAATGTTGTAATGTAGCAATGCATTTGGTGCAATGTAGCAATGTAATGTTGCAATGTAGCAATGTAATGTTGCAATGTAGCAATGCAAAGTTGCAATGTAGCAATTAAATGTTGCAATGTAGCAATGCAATGGTGCAATGTAGCAATGCAATGTTGCAATGTAGCAATGCAATGTAGCAATGCAATGTAGCAATGCAATGCAATGTAGCAATGCAATACAATGTAGCAATGCAATGTTGCAATGTAGCAATGCAATGTTGCAATGTAGCAATGCAATGTGCAATGTAGCAATGCAATGTAGCAATGCAATGCAATGTACCAATGCAATGCAGCTATGTAGCAATACAATGTAGCAATGTAGCAATGCAATGTAGCAATGCAATACAATGCAGCAATGCAATGTAATGTAGCAATGTAATGTAGCAATGCAATGTAGCAATGTGGCAATGCAATGTAGCAATGTAATGTAGCAATGTATCAATGCAATGTAACAATGCAATGCAATGTAGCAATGTAATGCAATGTAGCAACGCAATGTAGCAATGCAATGTAGCAATGTAGCAATGCAATGTAGCAATGTAGCAATGCAATGTAGCAATGTAGCAATGTAGCAATGTAGCAGTGCAATGCTGCAATGTAGCAATGCAATGTTGCAATGTAGCAGTGCAATGTAGAAATGTAGCAATGTAATGTAGCAATGTTGCAATGTAGCAATGCAATCTTGCAATGTAGCAATGAAATGTAGCAATGCAGCAATGTAGCAATGTAGCAATGCAATGCTGCAATGTAGCGATGCAATGTTGCAATGTAGCAATGCAATGTTGTAATGTAGCAATGCAATGTTGCAATGTTGCAATGTAGCAATGCAATGTTGCAATGTAGCAATGAAATGTAGCAATGTAGCAATGCAATGTAGCAATGTAGTAATGCAATGTAGTAATGCAATGTAGCAATGTAGCAATGTAGCAATGTAGCAATGTAGCAATGCAATGTAGCAATGTAGCAATGCAATGTTGCAATGCAATGTTGTAATGTAGCAATGTAATGTTGCAATGTAGCAATGTAATGTTGCAATGTAGCAATGTAATGTTGCAATGTAGCAATACAATGTTGCAATGGTGAAATGCAATGGTGCAATGTAGCAATGTAGGAATGCAATGTAGCTATGCAATGTAGCAATGCAATGTTGCAATGTAGTAATGCGATGTAGCAATGCAATGTAGCAATGTAGCAATGCAATTTATCAATGTATCAATGCAATGTAGCAATGTAGCAATTTAATGTAGCAATGAAGCAATGCAATGTTGCATTGTAGCAATGCAATGTTGCAATGTAGCACTGCAATGTTGCAATTTAGAAAAGCAATGTTGTAATTTAGAAAAGCAATGTTGCAATTTGGCAATATAGCAATGCAATGTAGCAATGTAGCAATGCAATGTAGCAATGTAGCAATGCAATTTAGCAATGCAATGCAATGTAGCAATGCAATGCAATGCAATGTAGCAATGCAATGTTGCAATGTAGAAATGCAATGTTGCAATGTAGAAATGCAACGTTGCAATGTAGCAATATAGAAATTGAATGTAGCAATGTAGCAATACAATGCAGCAATGCAATGTAATGTAGCAATGCAATGTAGCAATGCACTGTAGCATTGTAGAAATTCAATGTAGCAATGTAATGTAGCAATGTAACAAAGCAATGTAGCGATGCAATGCAATGTAGCAATGTAATGCAATGTAGCAATGCAATGTAGAAATGTAGCAATGCAATGTAGCAATGTAGCAATGCAATGTAGCAAAGTAGCAATGCAATGTAGCAATGCTGCAATGTAGCAATGCAATGCTGCAATGTAGCAATGCAATGTTGCAATGTAGCAATGCAATGTAGCAATGCAATGTTGTAATGTAGCAATGTAATGTTGCAATGTAGCAATGTAATGTAGCAATGTAATGTTGCAATGTAGCAATACAATGTTGCAATGGTGAAATGCAATGGTGCAATGTAGCAATGTAGCAATGCAATGTAGCAATGCAATATTACAATGTAGCAATGCAATGTTGCAATGTTGTAATGCGATGTAGCAATGTAGTAATGCAATGAAGTAATGCAATGTAGCAATGTAGCAATGTAGCAATGTAGCAATGTAGCAATGCAATGTAGCAATGTAGCAATGCAATGTTGCAATGCAATGTTGTAATGTAGCAATGTAATGTTGCAATGTAGCAATGTAATGTTGCAATGTAGCAATGTAATGTTGCAATGTAGCAATACAATGTTGCAATGGTGAAATGCAATGGTGCAATGTAGCAATGTAGGAATGCAATGTAGCTATGCAATGTAGCAATGCAATGTTGCAATGTAGTAATGCGATGTAGCAATGCAATGTAGCAATGTAGCAATGCAATTTATCAATGTATCAATGCAATGTAGCAATGTAGCAATTTAATGTAGCAATGAAGCAATGCAATGTTGCATTGTAGCAATGCAATGTTGCAATGTAGCACTGCAATGTTGCAATTTAGAAAAGCAATGTTGTAATTTAGAAAAGCAATGTTGCAATTTGGCAATATAGCAATGCAATGTAGCAATGTAGCAATGCAATGTAGCAATGTAGCAATGCAATTTAGCAATGCAATGCAATGTAGCAATGCAATGCAATGCAATGTAGCAATGCAATGTTGCAATGTAGAAATGCAATGTTGCAATGTAGAAATGCAACGTTGCAATGTAGCAATATAGAAATTGAATGTAGCAATGTAGCAATACAATGCAGCAATGCAATGTAATGTAGCAATGCAATGTAGCAATGCACTGTAGCATTGTAGAAATTCAATGTAGCAATGTAATGTAGCAATGTAACAAAGCAATGTAGCGATGCAATGCAATGTAGCAATGTAATGCAATGTAGCAATGCAATGAAGAAATGTAGCAATGCAATGTAGCAATGTAGCAATGCAATGTAGCAAAGTAGCAATGCAATGTAGCAATGCTGCAATGTAGCAATGCAATGCTGCAATGTAGCAATGCAATGTTGCAATGTAGCAATGCAATGTAGCAATGCAATGTTGTAATGTAGCAATGTAATGTTGCAATGTAGCAATGTAATGTAGCAATGTAATGTTGCAATGTAGCAATACAATGTTGCAATGGTGAAATGCAATGGTGCAATGTAGCAATGTAGCAATGCAATGTAGCAATGCAATATTACAATGTAGCAATGCAATGTTGCAATGTTGTAATGCGATGTAGCAATGTAGTAATGCAATGTAGTAATGCAATGTAGCAATGTAGCAATGTAGCAATGTAGCAATGTAGCAATGCAATGTAGCAATGTAGCAATGCAATGTTGCAATGCAATGTTGTAATGTAGCAATGTAATGTTGCAATGTAGCAATGTAATGTTGCAATGTAGCAATGTAATGTTGCAATGTAGCAATACAATGTTGCAATGGTGAAATGCAATGGTGCAATGTAGCAATGTAGGAATGCAATGTAGCTATGCAATGTAGCAATGCAATGTTGCAATGTAGTAATGCGATGTAGCAATGCAATGTAGCAATGTAGCAATGCAATTTATCAATGTATCAATGCAATGTAGCAATGTAGCAATTTAATGTAGCAATGAAGCAATGCAATGTTGCATTGTAGCAATGCAATGTTGCAATGTAGCACTGCAATGTTGCAATTTAGAAAAGCAATGTTGTAATTTAGAAAAGCAATGTTGCAATTTGGCAATATAGCAATGCAATGTAGCAATGTAGCAATGCAATGTAGCAATGTAGCAATGCAATTTAGCAATGCAATGCAATGTAGCAATGCAATGCAATGCAATGTAGCAATGCAATGTTGCAATGTAGAAATGCAATGTTGCAATGTAGAAATGCAACGTTGCAATGTAGCAATATAGAAATTGAATGTAGCAATGTAGCAATACAATGCAGCAATGCAATGTAATGTAGCAATGCAATGTAGCAATGCACTGTAGCATTGTAGAAATTCAATGTAGCAATGTAATGTAGCAATGTAACAAAGCAATGTAGCGATGCAATGCAATGTAGCAATGTAATGCAATGTAGCAATGCAATGAAGAAATGTAGCAATGCAATGTAGCAATGTAGCAATGCAATGTAGCAAAGTAGCAATGCAATGTAGCAATGCTGCAATGTAGCAATGCAATGCTGCAATGTAGCAATGCAATGTTGCAATGTAGCAATGCAATGTAGCAATGCAATGTTGTAATGTAGCAATGTAATGTTGCAATGTAGCAATGTAATGTAGCAATGTAATGTTGCAATGTAGCAATACAATGTTGCAATGGTGAAATGCAATGGTGCAATGTAGCAATGTAGCAATGCAATGTAGCAATGCAATATTACAATGTAGCAATGCAATGTTGCAATGTTGTAATGCGATGTAGCAATGCAATGTAGCAATGTAGCAATGTAATTTAGCAATGTATCAATGCAATGTAGCAATGTAGCAATTCAATGTAGCAATGAAGCAATGCAATGTTGCATTGTAGGAATGCAATGTTGCAATGTAGCACTGCAATGTTGCAATGTAGAAAAGCAATGTTGTAATTTAGAAAAGCAATGTTGCATTTTAGCAATATAGCAATGCAATGTAGCAATGTAGCAATGCAATGTAGCAATGCAATGTAGCAATGCAATGCAATGTAGCAATGTAATGTTGCAATGTAGAAATGCAATGTTGCAATGTAGAAATGCAACGTTGCAATGTAGCAATATAGAAATTGAATGTAGCAATGTAGCAATACAATGCAGCAATGCAATGTAATGTAGCAATGCAATGTAGCAATGCACTGTAGCAATGTAGAAATTCAATGTAGCAATGTAATGTAGCAATGTAGCAAAGAAATGTAGCGATGCAATGCAATGAAGCAATGCAATGTAGCAATGTAATGTTGCAATGTAGCAATGTAATGTTGCAACGTAGCAATGCAATGTAGCAATGCAATGTAGCAATGTAGCAATGAAATGTTGCAGTGTAGCAATACGATGTTGCAATGTAGCAATGCAATGGTGCAATGTAGCAATGTAATGGTGCAATGTAGCAATGTAGCAATGCAATGTTGCAATGTAGCTATATAGTGTTGCAATGTAGCAATGCAATAGTGCAATGTAGCAATGCAATGGTGCAATGTAGCAATGTAGCAATGCAATGTGGCAATGCAATGTTGCAATGCAGCAATGTAGCAATGCAGCAATGTAGCAATGCAGCAATGTAGCAATGCAATGTAGTAATGTAGCAATGCAATGTTGCAATGTTGCAATGTAGCAATGTAGCAATGCAATGTTGCAATGTAGCAATGCAATGTAGCAGTACAGCAATGCAATGTAGCAATGTAACAATTAAGCGTCCTTCGTTACCCTAATTGCTATACCGTATACCTTAATTGCTACCGTATACCTTATACCCGTCACCTTATATCGTTACCTTATATTGTTACACCTAAACTCACTGATACCCTTTGCTAGAGTACCTTACCCTTACAGACTATATAGTCACCATCACCGTGCATTGACTCTAGCCTCCTTCGGAGGTATCGCCGCGCTCCACTGAACCGCCGGGTAGGGATAGACACCTGGGGAACTGGGGCTGGAAAAATGAAAAACATTTCTTTCCCCAATCTCCCCCAGAGTTGCCTCCGAAGGCTACATTGACTCTATATTATATTACATTAAATATAAACAACTTTGTTCAATATGAAAACAATATTACATTATTATACCACATAATTTACATAACCTTTTATTACATTGATCAATCACCAAACGTTATACAGTTTGTGACATACTATTAATATAAATACGTAAAAAGCCATTGACCAATCACAGGACATCTTATTGGAGCTGCTACATGACCCCATTTTTGAGGGCCTGAAGGACACACCGACGTAGCTGCAGGATTGGGCAGATGGGACAATTATTAACCCAAGTATATCAACAAGTAACTATCTTTAATATTAACGTCAACATCTAACACAAGCTATGGCTTGCGTTCTGTATATATGGAGCCTTTTCGTTTTCTCATTGTGTCAACACTTTGGCCAGGCAACAAGGTATCTCCCAATGATTGTTTGGGACCATCTCAATCCAATGTAAGTACAAAACTGTGTGAGTATGTTGGGGGAAGGTCGGTCGGACTGACTGACTGACATCACATCACATGTCCGTTGAAATATACAAGTATTGTTGCAAGTCAGTCATCGTGAACACACTTACAAAAGTCGGACCAAAACAACCAGAAGTCGTCGAACAAATTCCTTCCTAAGCGACCATACTTCAGCTTGAATTTCATGACAGCAACATTCTGTCGCATCCCATGGCCATAACTCAACCTGTTGTTGTTAAAATATCCACAGTTTTACCGTCCACTCCCTGTACAGGCATTTAGAACTTGCAAAGGAAATGGCTGTCGTAAGTTTGTGCTAAATTATTATAAAAAATACAAACATTGGTTCTCTACTCTCTTATTTTGAGTAATACATGAAACTTTTTCGAGTGGAAGTTGAAGAAGGAATTAATTGTCACTACTTTTCCAAGGCGGAACTATTAATTGTTTAGGAAAAATTGGTTGTGTTTGAGTTCGAGAAGTACAAATTCCGACGGAATGGAATACTAGGCGAATGTAACGTTCGCGAAATAATATAGAATTCTGGATATTTCGGCTGCGTACAGGTGCTGCGTAATTTGTAAAAATATGGTTTGACAGCACAATTTATATATCCTTTAGGTTATGTCGTTTGTAAATATTACTTAGGTCTTTCAACGTTTGTGACGGGTTAATACTTTCTTTTTTATTGAAAAGAACACATATTTGCAACAGGAAAACTCGTTCCAGACAATGTACCTAAAACGGTGTTGTTTTTTTCTGTGAAACAGGACATATTAGCCATCAGATCAGTTGAAATATGATTTATAGTTTATAACAATAATGGGATATCATTGCGTGGGGAAAAAGGCTGTATTTTACTGTAGCTTGCCGCTAAAGTGTTCTTTCCCAAAAAAATAGTCCATGAAAATTGAAAAGATAAACTATTGAAATTACGTATAAACTTTACTACTAGAGTCTTGTTTCTGTGGCTTTGTATCTCTTTCATTTTCACGTTCTACAAAGATCGAGCATGAATGTGTTTACAGGTGTTTTTAGATTGAAGATTCAACAACTCATTGCATGTCTTTCCGTTTTAACTATCAAACTAAAATTATTTCAAACTCTAATCCCAATAACACTGATGTTTTCTGGGAAAAAACATGGTTAAAATATGCGATAATATCATAATAGCATGATAAAGTGAAACGCTTTTGGGTTGACTTTATCGTCAAAATGTGTATACCTTGTTTGCATATTTAAATAATTAATACAGGTGGATCACAGGTGTTTATGCCAGACTGTTTTGAGAAAATATGTCAAACAGGATGAAGGTGTTGACTTAAACCTACTTAAAAAGGGAATTTTCAGTACAGGGATGATCAACATCTATCTTCTCCTAATAATATCAATGATTAATCAAGTATAGAGATAATGAGAATAAAGAAAATGATCACCAAAGATAAACTGACATTACAAAAAGAAATGTTTGGAGACCAATAAGTAAAATTTATATGATGATTTGATATGACCTGTTCTAATACAACAGAAACTAACAGAAGCTTACAATCTAGTGACTACTGCATGGGCAGTATACCGTTATAAGCCCCCCCCCCGATTATAATCCCCCCGGTTATAAGCCCATCTGTTTGGTAACAGAAAATACCTTCCGGTTATAAGCCCCCCCCCCCCCGGATATAAACCCACCTTCCATTAGCACCTTTTATAGTAAAAATAACAATGAAAAAACAGAGAAACAGCGCAACTAGCGTTGAAACAAAACTTTTACTGATAATATGTTTCAATAATTCAGCATTTCAATTTTCAATAATTTCTCATAATTTATGGCAAGTTAATTGGATAACTTTGCTGTAGGTGACATTACTAAAATTTCAGAGTTCAGTTGGCGTTATGATATCTCCTTACGACGCATTTTGTGCTTGTCGTATTCTTTTCACATCGACTTTGTGCTTTTTGGCGCCAAATATAAAGTAAACACATGGTAATTCAATGCAGACGATTTAGAATTTCATTTTGGCAGTGATGACGATGACGACAACGAAGAAGATTATTTCGAGACAGCTACATAACTTGTGCAGCAGATTTTGTTATAGACATACGCGACATTACTATTTGTTGCTTTTATAGACATTTGAAGCGGTATAACTTGAACTTTTAAGTTGCGCCGGGTTTTTAATAACGTTTCATATGGAATGGATTGTTTTTGAAATGGTTCCCTGTCCAAAATCAGAAAATATCTTCTTTATTTGTTGTCAAATGCGATATTAACAAAATGTCGAGCAATAAAGTGCCAACATAGTTTGTCTATTGCGTTTTGAAACGTTTTTTCTATCTATAAGCAGGATTTTTACGGTATATATTAATCGAACCAGCACATTGTAACCTTCAGTCTTTTGATCTGAGTCAAGTGCCTGTCCATTTCAAGTAGGGCCAGATAATTAACCCTATGGCAGAAGCGGCATATGCTGGGGCCCCGCACTTTCTGGGGTCCCGCGCCTATTTGTTGCTCAATTTTATTCATGCATTCTTTCTAGAAGCATGGGGCCCAAGTAAGTGCGTTGAAGCGTGTTGCCCCAATGAGCACGGGGCCCGATGAGCGCTGGGCCCTGGTAAGCGCGGGGCCCTGGTAAGCACGGGGCCCTGATAACCACAGACTTATTAAGGCAGGAGACTTTTTAAGGCAGCGAGGAAAAAAGGAGTCCAATTTTCTCTTGCACTCATGGTGAAACCGCTGAACTGGGGTGTCTCAATGGTGGCACCCACACAACCTTAATCTAGCCCTTTAGGGTCTCGGAAATGGCATTTCATGCATTTTGAGTAAAATCTATGTATCCAATATTTTTATGAGGCAGGCGGGTGGGCGAGCCGCGGGAGGGCGAGGAAGGAGGGAGGGCTTGGCACATGGGAGGGCGAGGCACATGGGAGGGCGAGACAGGCGGGAGGGCGAGCCAGAGGGAGGGCGACGCGCCTCGCCCGCCTGCTTTTCCCACCTGCCTAATCGAGCGCGGAAGAACCTCTGGCACCCAGGGTATGACCTGAGAATGAAAGGAAATAAGTACCACATTTTAAACACCTTTTCCATTATTTTTTAGACTAACATGCAAGTGTAACTGGCTTACCATCCCAAATATAGACGTCTATGACCAACTTGATTTTGTGTGTCCCACTTTACAAATAACTGTTGGATTGATGGCTGGTCAATCAAGACCTAAATCGGATATGAATGAGAATATTTTTAGAAGAAAAGTGGAGGGCAATTTGAAAAATATCGACAATTTAAGAAAGGCTCTACTTAATGACTCCTTTTGTGATCCACAAAGTACAGGTAAGAAATAAATTATTGTAAAATGTTAAAGTTAGTAGAATTGAGTTTTAAAAATTTGATTAAATTATTTTTCATATTATAATTAAACTGTACAGACTGCCAAATTACAAAGTAAAATGATAATGAATTTAAGGAAATTTTTAACCAACCAGAATAATTTAATTTTCCTGTATTTCTTATTACCCTATTCCCTTGTATATAATACACCTGTCAATGTTAAGCCCCAGAGGGGGGGGGGGGGGGTATCTGGCATATGTGGTGCATTTGAGTTTTCATGCAAATTTTCGATCAATTATTATGCCCCACTGTTGGCCCTTTCTCGATATATGAGCAACCAAAATGTAAAATTATTATAACACCAACCCAAGTCAGTTTCACCCTAATAATGATCAAATTCCCGACGGTAGGGCGATAAAACATGGTCAAATGCCCCACATATGCCCGATAACCCCCCCCCCCCCCTCTGGGGCTTAACATTGACAGGTGCATAAGCACACGTTGGATAAAGGTACATGCACTGATATCCGGATAATGGCACAATGCATGGCCCTTTAAACAATCAAAATCTGCAAGTTTGATAGACAGGGACAGAATACCGTACTTTTAAAGGTGCCGTCCAGTCCGTTCTCCTCATGTCCACGTTTCTGTTTACATCGTTTGTTTACATTGCATTATATAAACATTGAACATGAAGTATTGCGGATTTGTTTTCCATGCTTGAGCTTTTCTCCCTAAAAAGCATGTTATAAGAAGCTGTTCTGTTCCTAAATGTGGATAATATATCAAACTACCACTCGTGCCTTTGCCACCTTTGACAAATACTCGCTTTCGAACTGTCGCAGTTAAAGTTTGTTGACATGTGGAATCCCGCACGTTTCAAATATCACACATATGTGCATGGGGACAGCACTAGGGATGCACCGGAACCAAATTTAACAGTTCCGACCGGAACCGGAATAAGTTCCAGTTGGAACTAACTGGCCAGAACCAGGTATCAGAGTAGTATCTTTCTGTTTGAACCAGTAGCAATAGTCTGACATTGTCCTTGTGGAATGAAGTGGTCAAAAAGTGAAAATAACCCCTCATTAAACAATACCAGATAGATAATTATCTAAATTGTCCTTCATATTTCCATTACATAGAAAACTAGTTTTATAATGTTTTAACTTTTTGTTTTCCATGCTGGTATCATGAACATTTTTGTCCAATCAAATGTGAATACTGAATATTCTCCAGAAAGTCATTTGTTTCCTAATGGTTGACCTGTTTTTAATCGCGTTGACGCCATGCATAGTCTTAGAATGCCTGAGCACTATACAGATCAACCGCTGACCATATTTTGACAAATAAGTTCTGGTTCCGGCCGAACATTTTTCATGGAACCGGAACTTGGAAAAATCGGAGTTCCGGCTGGAACTAACCGGGTTTCGTTTTTATTTGATCTATTCTACGATATTCTTGTATAACACACTCCACTTGCATCACTTTAGATCTTACAGCGCTTTTACAAGGTATTGGCATGGAACTTCAACTCCGTTGTTTCTTTTAATCTTGTTGGGTCCAGTTAGGGGTGTGCATGCATGTGAAGGTGCATGTGTATAAAATTAATGACCATTACTCCGAAGATTATTGAAAAATCTTGAATTTTCGCTTATACGCTTATATGTGGGGGAATGCACTTTTTAATAACCTTTTTTATTCCGTAGATCCAACTAAGATATACAGCTGTGAAGATGGAGAATCAGGGAAATCATTTCAAGCAACTATTGTACATAACAAGAAAGACAAAACTAAGAGCTACAATAAGGGAGATGTTGTTGTGTTTTTTAGTAAGTTTGCACGTTTTAGTTATAAACAGTAAAAGACCTACAAACTTTATAGCAATCAAGACAAAGTCCCAGGGTGAAACACTAGGCAGGGGGTAGGATTAAGGTTAGATTGATCTTAATTGGTGCGTAGAAGATGTGCAAACAAGCTCGACGCAAGCGCAAGCATTCACACAAGCGCAAGCACTGACGCAAGCTCTAACGCAAGCGCAACCACTGACGCAAGCACTCACGCAAGCGCAACCACTCACGCAAGCGCAACCACTCACGCAAGCGCAACTGCACTCACGCAAGTACTGACGCAAGCGCAAGCACTGACACAATGGCAAGCACTGACGCAATCACTGATGCAAGCGCAAACACTGACGCAAGCGCAAGCACTGACGCAAGCCCAAGCACTGACGCAAGCACAAGCACTGACGCAAGCACAAGCACTGACGCAAGCGCAAGCACTGATGCAAGCGCAAGCACTGATGCAAGCGCAAGCACTGACGCAATCACTGATGCAAGCACAAGCACTGACATAAACGAACCAAATTGTGAGTTTATTTAGAAGTAAATGAGGACTAATATCGTTCTGTCTTAGTCAATACTATTACCACAGGAAATTAGAAGCTTTGAAATGTTAAGTAGTTTTAAGTCAGCACTTGAGACTTTTCTTTTTTTAAATTAATAGTTTTTTGTTCACGGTGGTAATATATGTAGTATAGGCTTTATCTTGTAATGAAACTGTAATTAGTTTTATAAGTAACTTTAAGAATATATTGTTGTAAGAGCATTGAGACTATTGTATAATGCTCCTAATACGTCTTTTTTTAATTATTATTATTAACGCAAGCGCAACTATTAACGCAAGCGCAACCACTAACGCAAGTGCAAGCACTGACGCAAGCGCAAGCACTGACACAATCACTGATGCAAGCGCAAGCACTGACGCAAGCACTGACGCAAGCACTGACGCAAGCGCAAGCATTGACGCAAGCGCAAGCACTGACGCAAGCGCAAGCACTGACGCAAGCTTGCACAAGCACTGACGCAAGCACTGACGCAAGCTTGCACAAGCACTGACGCAAGCACTAACACAAGCACAAGAGTCCTTATTTCACAGTGAAAGCAGGCTCGACGCAAGCGCAACCACTAACGCAAGTGCAAGCACTGACGCAAGCGCAAGCACTGACACAATCACTGATGCAAGCGCAAGCACTGACGCAAGCACTGGCGTAAGCTCGAGCACTGACGCAAGCACAAACACTAACGCAAGCACAAGCACTGACATAAGCATGAGAGTCCTTATTTCACAGTGAAACAGGCTCGACGCAAGCGCAAGGATGAAAAAAGTTTCCTTTTCCTTGTGTTTATGCTAGGGCTTGCGTTGTGATCTGATCGTGAAAACCGAACACAACGCAAGCACAACACAACGCAAGCACAATACAAGCACAAGAACCTCTATAGGTCATGCGCATACAGGATGGCAGATAACACAACATGCGGTTCGTTTTCACTTCAGTGACGCATATAGCTCCTGTGTTTGCGCTTATGTTTACGTCGCTCGTAAACACCTGGGCCGGGTTTTCTGTTCAGACATCATACAAATATAGAAAGGTTTTATCCTAGAAAGTTTGAACTCAAGTTGTCAAAGAGAACATACCAAACAAAAGAGCCGATTAAATTTTAACCTAGGATTAGCGTTAATCGCCATTTGAACAACCGGGCCCAGGCTTTAATCAGTGTGTTTAAGTCTTCCAACATCAGTTCTGACATAATGTTTTTAATGTGTTTTAGATAACGGAGATGATGGTAAAAAGGCTACGCTAAGTAGTCTGAAGAAAAAGTGTGCTATGGTGTTGGTGATGAATATCACACTTGAAGCTGAAGTGAATCATGATATATCTTACGGAAAATGTTTAAATCCACCTGGTATTTCACCTCATTGTTTATTGTATGGTATTGCTTACGAGAGGTTAAAACATTGTTATAATATATATTTTTAACAACTTTATTGGGTAAACTATCAGCAAGGAATACAAAATAAACTATAAGAAATAAATAGTACAATATAAACTATAACAAAAGTACACACCAAAAGTAGTAGACCAAACCAGGAGAAGAGCGAACGGGACAGTGTGATCCATGCAAGGCGCTCCCCGTGACATTGATATACAGATATCAAGAATTGTGACAATTACGTACAAGAGACCGTGTACACGGGATTTCCACATCAAATTCTGAGTTACATAAATTATATGTTTCGTTGAGGAAACGTTTAAAGTGGCACTACGATGAAAATTCACCCCCGTTTTTTCGATTTTTTTAGCATAGAATAGTATTTCAGGGTCGATGTAAAAAAAACTATGGTATTTTGAAGTAAGTATTTTGAGCTCTGAGATCAGTTCCAAGTGAGCCCGCAATTTCAAAAGGTAATATTGTTTGTGACGTCAGATTCTCAATGCTGCGCCTGAATTTCAGTCGATGTTACTTGTTTTCTTGTTTTCTTCGAGAAGTAGATGAAATGTCCAGCCTTTCAGACGAAGAATTTGAAAAAACGACCTTGATCACTATGGATTTACTTGAAGAATTAGCCATTGCAGTGGAGTCTTGGCATTGAGAATCTGACGTCACTTCGTTACACTGGTCAGGAACATGATCGATTAATGGCGGACATAACAACTCCAGATTCGGAGTCAGAAAAATAATACTTGCCATCGTCGAATCGCAAAACGGTTTCGACCGAGTAATATTTAGCAGCTCTGCTTTATAAATACGTAAAAATATCGTTAGGTAAAAATGTGATCGTTGTACCACTTTAAAGGAGGAAGGAATGGAAAAATTAGTAGGGGGAGCAAATCCGGTATCCGGCCAGATAGTAAAAAGCACTATCAAATGACTAGCATTCCCATTTTATTTAAATGTAATTTCTTTTTTGGTAGTTCTCCTTTGAGGTTACTCGATGGTCTAAATCATGAGAAATTGCATTTTCCACATAAAAATGTTTGTAATGCAGATCTGAGCTTCATCGTGGTTCATTGCATAGCTCTAGTGGTGGTCTTGTTTACTGAAAAGTTTTATACCCTCAACGCTTACCTGAGTGGAGAAATCGTGTTTCCAATATAAATCCAGAAAACTAATTTGCATAAAATCTGCCGCTTATCATAAACACAATTTCTCTAGATGTGAAACGTTTCAATAATCAAGACCACCGCTAGAGCTATGCAATGAACTAAAATAAAGCTCAGATCTGTTTTACAAAACATTTTGCAATTTCTCGTGATTTAGACTATCGAGCCACCTTGACAACTCACCGTGCAGCACTTGGTATTATGTTGATATGTTTATTGTTATTTAGATATGCAATGTGAGAACATAAACCCCTCGTGTGAAACTGGGTGTAACCGATCGTGTACTAAAGAAACCACGTCTATATCTCTCTCACCAACACCAACCTTACAACATGATCAATCATGCGCAAGTTATTTCGCGAAGAAACTCGCCAACTGCTCTACACGAACTTGCAACATTGTAACCACAGACAGCAATATTCAACGAACATCGACTACAACCAACATCAACAACAAAGTGATCACAAACGGTAATGTTCAACCCACGTCAACTACAACCTACCTCAACGACTCTATAACGAAAAGTATCATCAATGGGAAAGAGACATCAACGTCCAAAGATGAGATCACATTGTCATGCAATGGAACGATTATTACTTGTGAAACAGGTAGAATATCAACATTTTATGCATTCATATAATCGTATCCAGATGTACTACACAAGCTTTATATAAAGAACCTGAGGAGTGAAGGTTACATATGTGTACAACCTGTAACCTTCTGATGACTAGTGAGATGCTCTAACTATTGAGCTACATGGACTAAGATGATGAGTGAAGGTTACATATGTGTACAACCTGTAACCTTCTGATGACTAGTGAGATGATCTAACTATTGACTTGAGCTACATGAACTAAGATGATGAGTGAAGGTTACATATGTGTACAACCTGTAACCTTCTGATGACTAGTGAGATGCTCTAACTATTGAACTACTAAGATGATAAGTGAAGGTTACATATGTGTACAACCTGTAACCTTCTGATGACTAGTAAGAGACATTGTCATTTTAAATATTCCATTCTTTCTGTTTAGTTCCAAGCCCTGCACCTGTTAGTTGTGGTAGAGGCACCGACGAAAGTTTTAACAAGAGCCACTTTGGTTATGGCATTATACTCGGCATTGTCATTAGTGCTTTATTTATTTGTTGCATATACTTCTTATACTATAGAAAAAAAGGTAAGCTTTGTGACTTTATCTGGCGCAAGCCTATAGGCACAGATTCGTCATTTATTTTAAAGTATGTCGAAGAACAGGGTACAAGTATTGTTGACAACAAACTCGAACTAGCCCAAGTCAACTATCGCCTCGTATAAAATTCGATAGTTCATAATCTAATTCTTTTAGTAGAAACTAACTTATGTTAACAAATAATTTCCCAACGCAAGCAGGTGATAAATCGGACATAGTTTGACGCTACTCTGGCTTTAAAAAGTGTTTTGAACGTAACTTTAAAAGTTGCTGCATGTCCATGACCCAACGTTTCGACACTCCAATCTAGTGTCTTCATCAGGGGTGATCGTTGTAAAGTTAGGATCCCTATTTATACCCTCATAGAACCGATGATGATGTTATCTATTAACAAGATGCAAATAAGCTTCTGGTAATAAACCACCGTCATCGCGATTCAATGGGGCGTACTTAGCAACACGGACTCTGATGTTAACGAGTCGACGGACCCGCCTTGTGACAAGATTTTGTCCATATTTTTCTCGTAAGTCAATCGCGATGTGAGGGTGGTTTATTACCAGAAGCTTATTTGCATCTTGTTAACGTCATGGGGAAAGCATGGGTGCAGGCACGTGCTGTTAGCGCGCTGCTTCTCACCGCTGAGTTCTGAAGTTAAGCCCGATTGGACGAGGTTAGTACTTTAGATTTATGTGAGTAGAGTTATTGATTCTCTCCTGTGCTTCGAGGGTTTTTCTCTGGGTACTCCGGTTTCCCTCCCTCCCTAACTTTAGCTGTGCTCCGAGGTCATCATGGGTCGTATGGTGGCAGCCTGTGGCGCCTTTACTAAACCTTCGACTCGGCCGCGTTGAGCTGCGTCCGTCGTGTAGTTCGTCGGTTTATCAGGGTATAAATAGGGATCCTAACTTTACAACGATCACCCCTGATGAAGACACTAGATTGGAGTGTCGAAACGTTGGGTCATGGACAGTAACTTTTAAAGTTACGTTCAAAAAACGTTTTAAAACAAGAGTGGCGTTGAACTATGTCTGATTTATGTTAGCTATTTCTTCAAAATTACATCTAAAAACGAGATATAAGCGGCATGGCCTTTTGGTGAAAAACTCTTCAGTATCTCACTCGTCGTTACTCTATCGATAACTAAACGTTTTAAAAAGTTTAAAAATATAAAATTTGATCTTTTAGGACATCATTCATATTATATTTCTTGTCAATTAATTGCTTTTGCTTGCACAATTCAGTCGCATTAACAGCTGAGAGTGATTTTTTGTGTTAGATGTTGATATCCATCCTTCCACCATCCATCTACGTCCCATCATTCATCATCCATCCACCTAGCCACCATCCATCCACCATCCATCTGCGCACCATCCACCCTCCATCCATCCATCCATCCACACATCCTTCCACCCATCTACCACCCATCCACCACCCACCCATCCATCCATCCACCCATATACCTACCATCTGTCCATCCATCAACCTAATCAATGATATTTAATTATTATGTAAACCAATACAAATATAACCAATAACACCACTAAAAACACTAAATGTTATTTTGTAGCTAAAAAGTGTTCCAGCTGTAACGAATTGAGAAAATTGTCTTGTAATGATAAACTTGGTGTTGAAAATAAACCTACAGCACTACCTGTAGCACCGCCTGTGGTACCAGGAGAAGGTACGACTGCTTGTTCGAATGTCTTAGTTGATGCATGTGATTGGAAACCATACGGATAGATCTTTTTGCTCACAAAATGTGCATTATGTATGCTAGTTAAATTCCATGTAGCTCATACCTGTATATCATGTCAGGTTGTATACACATATGTAACCTCCACTCATCATCTTAGTCCATGTAAGGTTACAGGTTGTACACATATGTAACCTTCACTCATCATCTTAGTCCATGTAGCTCAATAGTTAGAGCATCTCACTAGTCATCAGAAGGTTACAGGTTGTACGCATATGTAACCTCCACTCATCATCTTAGTTCATGTAGCTCAATATGAGTTAGAGTATCTCACTAATCATCAGAAGGTTACAGGTTGTACACAAATGTAACCTTCACTCATCATCTTAGTCGATGTAGCTTAATAGTTAGAGCATCTCACTAGTCATCAGAAGGTTACAGGTTATGTAACCTTCACTCGTCATCTTAGTCCATGCAGCTCAATAGTTAGAGCATCTCACTAGTCATCAGAAGGTTACAGGTTGTACACATATGTAACCTTCACTATTTACTCTCATACAACATACTTAAGAATATGTATATTACCTTCAGTAATGAGAGTTATGCACCAACATCGCCTGCAGCTCCTGCTGATGATCCAGGGTCTAAAGACCCTATATTATGTGAGTATGAAGTAGTAGAATATTAACGTCTAGAGCTTTCCTTGATCTGCCCGCGATTAACGTCTACTTTTTTCTACTAAATACAGAGAATCAAAACCTTATTCCTTCAGATTACACACTACTACCACCACCAATTATCTGTGTTGCTCATAAGAACAGACTTCCCTCATTAGAAGCAAGAAGTGGAGATGAATTTTTGAAAAAAAGCGGTATGTGTCTAGACAGGCAGGCAGGCAGACGGACGGACATTGTTATCACATTTACTTTATTTTGTCTACCCAACGTCGATTTCAAAACCATTGTACCAGGAACCAATCAGATCACAGAAAAGCTGCATTTATTTATTTTATTACTTGGGCTACCTGTGGTAGCACCAAGTCTTAAAACCAGCTTCGTTATTATTATTTTTATTATTATTAGTATTTTTCTTGGGGTTCCACAAAATTGCAAAATTGCGCAATAACTCGTACCCAGGGTCTTTGCCTTCACCCTTGTTTGTCAATGAATCGCAGTCTGAAAAGCATTTACGAGACCTGTAAACCCGCAAACCATTGCAAAGATTCTCTCCAAGATGAGAGAAACACAGATGAGAGTTCAATCGTGAAGACGGAATGGACAGCCGAAGGACAGGGAAATATTATTATTCGTTAGCTTGATATCCACGCGCGGTGGAAGGTACTGTGTTGACATTTTAATATCCCGTGAAACTCCGTAATATCAAGCATGAAATGTTGTGTTTTTGTCCGATTTAAATCAATTCTACATCGAAATGATCACTTGAATCTGGCGAATCGAACGCTGTAGGTTTCGTCTACTTAAAATGTGAAGATCAGATGTTATATGAGAAAATGCGTAAGCGATTAAAGCGAGACTCGTCTTTAAAATCAAAGGACATGGCTTCAAGATCTATTCGTCGTTTACCCGATGATTTACGAGACCTGTAAACCCGCAAACCATTGCAAAGATTCTCTCCAAGATGAGAGAAACACAGATGAGAGTTCAATCGTGAAGACGGAATGGACAGCCGAAGGACAGGGAAATATTATTATACTGTGTTGACATTTTATATCCCGTGAAACTCCGTAATATCAAGCATGAAATGTTGTGTTTTTGTCCGATTTAAATCAATTCTATATCGAAATGATCACTTGAATCTGGCGAATCGAACGCTGTAGGTTTCGTCTACTTAAAATGTGAAGATCAGATGTTATATGAGAAAATGCGTAAGCGATTAAAGCGAGACTCGTCTTTAAAATCAAAGGACATATATGGCTTCAAGATCTATTCGTCGTTTTAATACCCGATGATTTAATACTTTTATGTCCATTAAACCGATGTAATTTCGTAACAGATATGTTTCGTATACCTTGCCGTTGATTTTTATATGAATTTTGACACACGAAGACCTTCAATCGAAAAGATATTAGAAAAAATATAGCATTGCCGTGTTTAGTGTTTTCGTCTGCGTGTCAGGCGTTCTGCATGGGGAGGCTAGCCTGCGAGCGCTGCACAATGCCTTCAGTGGCCTGATGACAGAAATCAATGCATTAAATATTATCCTTGGTAATATAAGACAAGTGAGCGGGTTTTCTAATTCCAACTGTCTAACATGCCACCAATGCATACCCATCTCCGCAGGCAATATGCGCGCCATGTCCCTAAAATTAGTAGCCCAAGTTAACGCCTTGTTTATTTAGCTTCGCCTCTAAAAATACATAGAAGAAGCAGGGTCACCACAACAGTTAAACACCAATTACAGTGGGCCCTTACAAAAATAAAATAATAACTAATAACAGCAAGTTATGGGTTCAGTGAGGCTTCGCGATGTATTGCACTTTAGGCAGACTTTCCAAGTTCGAGGATCGTCAACATTATAACAGGATAATAGAGCATATAATAGTCTAATAGTAATTTCTTAAATTTTTTAAAGTTTAAATGATCTAGCCTTAAGTATTCAGGGAGAGAGTTCCAAGTCCTAGTTGTTCTAATGAAAAATGAGCGATTGAAAGTAGTTGTTTTACATTTACGTTGACGGAATGAGATTGCATTGACATTTGCGGAGGATCTAGTAAGTTTTAAGGGAACAAGACGTTCGGATAAGATATCGCTTGAAATAGGTACAATGCCATTGATAGCCTTAAAGAAGAACAGTAAGTTAAGATACTCGTGCCAGTAAGAAAGTGGTTGTAGTTTTGTAGAAACGAGTCTCTGTTCGTAAAGACCACTCACGAGCAATGACATATAATCAGTCGCGTAACAGAGATATACGGGGGCCCTTATACATGTCTTGGGGGCCCATGAAGGCTCAACTATAACTTCTATATTATCACTATACAGTGCAATGTTAAACAATCGTGAATACCTAGACACCTAGATATTCCTTCCTCCTCGAGTTAACGTAAGTAAACGTTCGCAAATAGGTAAATCATCTCTTACAACTGAAGGTCAATCTCCCACCAAGGACATTCATGATTCTTCACCATAAATCGCAGATTCGCAGGAGGCCGGGGGTGGTCCAGGAGAATCGATTATCGAGGGCCCACGTAAATTAGTTCTGACTAAATGTGACGATGAAATATATGTCAGCTGTTGTGGTATAGCGATTACCACATAGTGAGCTCCACTCAGGGTCTTAAAAAGAATTGAAGAGAAAGTGCTGCCTTTGTAACAATACCAACAAATGGTAAGACTTTCGGGTCTTCTCGGATAACGACCTTAAATCGTAGGCCCTTGGAACCCCTATCAATTGGGCTACTAGCCTGTTAGGGTATTCCGTTCACCTAAAAGAGTGATAAATCTAATATAAACACTAAACTTATACTAAAAAACGTAATGTCGCTGTTTAGCCGTAATTTTTCATTATAATCTTCCATTATAATCTTCCACTCCATTTTTGGCAGGGGCGCCACTGGATCGGGCGGGCGTTAGTTCTCGACATAACCCTACCTAATGTGACTTATTACGCAATCATTTGCATGTGAATGCAAACATACCTACCACTACAGTTTTCAAAAGTGCACGCCTCATGCTTTTTCACAAAACTTGGTGCACCTTTTTCATTGGTTAAGATGGAGGAACTAATTCACCAGTTGCAATTACCGTAAACAAAGACGAGCAAGAATTACCCAGATGTTTTGATATAATCCGTGTCCAATCTTTTATCTCCAATACCAAACCATCCCGTACGAAGTTCCATTAAAAAAAGTAAGCACGAGTCCTTCATCCTATTCCTCAATGTCATCCCCCCGGGTAAGAATAAATATGAAAGCTGCTAAGTTCTCAAAAGAACTGGATATGATATGAAAAGGAGAAATAAGAGAACTTCAATGTGTTGAAAAATACTTAAAGTGCCCTAACCTCAAAATGTTTTATTGTCTTGTTTAGAAGAACTTTTAAATTGATAAAGTAACTTCTTTTGAAGATTTTCGTTTCTTCGCTTTCTTTTTGAGATATATCAGTTTGTTTGATATGCAAATGTGCGGAATTTACGTCACACATGCCTAATGACATATTTGAGAAATGTGTGTATCACTTTCATTCTCGAACGAAATCCTTTAAAATGAAGAAGTTTGGTGTTGTGAGAGAAACACGCACACTTGTTATTCACCACTTTAGTGTTTTTATTTCATGAACGCAAAGATATATAACATTCTCTGATAACTCATTATGGATGTGTGACGAAATTCCAACATTTGCATATATCAAACAAACTGATATATCTCAAAAAGACAGCGAAGAAACGAAAATCTTCAAAAGAAGTTACTTTATCATTTTAAAAGTTCTTCCAAATAAGACAATAAAAAATTTGATGTCAGGTGCACTTTAAGGAAGAGTACTTACGAATATTAATGGGCGACGTTTCAGACGATGTGTGGTACCTTCAGGTCCCGCGTACTCTGTACTCTACTCGTCCTGGGTACTCTACTACCTTTTGTAGATTCCAAGGCGAACGCTAATTAAAGCTATATTATTTTACATATTTGTGATCCTTGGAATCTCTTGAGAAGAATTGTAAAATATCTTGTCGTGCGAAAATTTCATCTTCATACTTCTTCTTCATACTTCTTCATCCTTTACCCCTGCAAAAATTGATTTACTACTCACAGGAAATGACGTCAAAGCGGTAAGGACACACAAAAACATTGCACACTGATTCAGCAATGAAATACAAATAAAATTGGGAAATTATTGATAAAATATTAATAAAATTGGGAATTAATTGAGTGAATTTTGTCTAAACAGGTGTGTTTAAAGTTCAGAGCCAAACTTTCTTTGTATTTCACTGTTGAATTAGTGTGCAATGACTTCGCGTGTCCCTGCTTTGACGTCATTTCCTGTGAATAGTAAATCAACTTTAGCAGGGAAAAAAGGCATGAAGATGAAATTTTCGAACGACAAGATATAGTACATTTCTTCTTGGTAGAAACCAAAGATTACGAATATGGCACATTAAAGGTGGCGATAGTGACGTCATTGTGTGACGTCATTTTAGGAATCCTTATTGAAATTCTAGAATGGCATAGTTTATTTTTGTTACAGATAAACGTTTACCTAGTGCTGGTACACCAGATACAGTTGACTCTGGTGTCAGTGTTCGTCAACTACCAAGCTTGGACTCGTCAAAGAATGGTGCGGGTAAGATATATTTACGCGTATTTTAAAAGTATTTTAGTTATATGGGAGTAGAACTGATAACTCCCTGATGACTAAGATGATGAGTGAAGGTTACATATGTGTACAACCTGTAACCTTCTGATGACTAGTGAGATGCTCTTACTACTGAGCTACATGGACTAAGATGACGAGTGAAGGTTACATATGTGTACAACCTGTAACCTTCTGATAACCAGTGAGATGCTCTAACTATTGAGCTACATGGACTAAGATGATGATTGAAGGTTACATATGTGTACAACCTGTAACCTTCTGATGACTAGTGAGATGCTCTAACTATTGAGCTGCATGAACTAAGATGATGAGTGAAGGTTGCATATGTGTACAAGTACAACCTGTAACCTTCTGATGACTAGTGAGATGCTCTAACTATTGAAGTTCAAGTACATGGACTAAGATGATGAGTGAAGCTTACATAGTGTGTACAACCTGTAACCTTCTCATGACTAGTGAGATGCTCTAACTATTGAGCTACATGGACTAAGATCATGAGTGAAGGTTGTAACCTTCTGATGACTAGTGAGATGCTCTAACCATTGAGCTACATGGACTAAGATGATGAGTGAAGTTTAAATATATGTTTGTGTATACCATCAAATATCTCATGCAAATGTTCACCACTAAAATGGCTGATTTTTACTTTCTTAAAAATATTATAGATCGCAGAAAGCTGCCAAGTGTTAAAAACGCGAAAGGCTAAAGAAATAAAGTGTCATTCCTGGTCATGGTGGTAGTTTGAGATAGCTGTGATTGTTTCTGGGAAACCAACACAGTCATTGTAGCTAACTACAATAGCATTGTAGCTAACATTGTAGCTAACATTGTAGCCAGCTTCTGTTATGAACGCACAGCGGCGTAGCAGGGGGAGAGGATTTGAGTTGACTTTAGTGAACTCATCAGTATTCACTGCATAGGGGAAAAAACTATATATCAGAAACATCGCAGCAAGATTCGCCTGTGTAAAGGCATGGTTTTCATGAAGGATGCATAAGCCCCAATACAGGAGCTATTCGTCAAGTGAAAATGAACCACATGTTGTGTTATCTTGCGTTGCGTGTTACCAGTCGTCAATCTTTCTGAAGATTATGGCATCTTGTATTTGCATGACAGCGCGCGGTTACACGAGGGGACCTAGAACGAGTATTTTGATTGGCCATACGTATCTATCCAAAACTCCGTTGTGCTTGCGTTGTGTTCGCTTTTCACGATCACAACGCTCTCTCAGAGGCTTATTTTTATTAGCGGAAGGCGTGCGGGCAAAATGGGGAAGCGCGCGGGGAGTGCATCGAGGAAAATCGTAGGCGCGCGGTGGACGACGGGAAGACGGAAAACGAGAAAAGGAATACCGAGTACTTTTTTATCGATACCACTGTTTCGATACTTTTTTTCGATACCGATACTGGTCAGTAGACAAAGTACTTCATACACTAGTTAAATATGTTCGTACCACAACAATTAATAGTCTTTATATTTAATTTAACATTAAACAACATTAACATGTTTAATTGTGATTGACATTGGCGCCGACATTAAATGTTGACGCCATTTCTGCCATTTTCCAGCACGAAAAAGAAAAACCTGGAAAAAAAACTGTGAAAAGCTGTTACTGCATGCTCGTTTGGCAAAGAACTAAACGAAGAACTTCATGTAACATTAAATATTAACCATAATCCGGTCACATGACAAGTATCGAAAACATCGATATTTTAAAAAAGTATCGATACCATCTTTTGAATTGTGAATATCGAAAGTATCGATACTTTAGTGGTGGTATCGCCCACCACTATATGCCAGATAATGTGCGGTTTTCTGGTGAAATTCGCGGTTCTCTGGTCCTTCTCTCTGCTGAAATCGACGATAGTTTGGACGACGTACAATGTTCTTTGAATGATTTGAGTCTGGAAGATTGGTGTTTAATGTCATTCTGTCCATGTTTTGTCGTTTTAGTTAACATTAATAACAATTTTATACCATGTTTATATTTTAATATATATGTATAGTTCAGTCATTTACTTATTTGGCTTTTGAGCTTGAAGCTCCAATTGTTTTTTATTTTTGCTGTACAAGCTGTCTTATAAAGTTGTTTATATATATTAACCTGCAAACTAGCGAATGCTAGTCAATGTGAACGTCTAGTCAAGAGCTCGCTGATTTCTGAGTTTAAAAACTCATTGGAACGGCCATTATAAATTGTTACCAATGTGTTCATTGTTGTGGCACTTATTATCCTGGATATTAATGTTTATCATTTTGGATATTAATTATTTGCTTATTATCTTGGATATTAATGTATCCCTCGAGTCTGACCCAGTCCATCACTGAATTTGTCACCATGTTGGATACGTTATCTGGCAGAGGCTTATTTAGTTATTTTCTTTCTCTCTTCCCGTCATTCCCTGCGCGCCTCTGATTTTCCTCCCGCTAGGAAAATTTGTCATCCTTGTACTTGCGTCAATGCTTGTGATTGCGTCAGTGCTTGTTCTTGCGTCAGTGCTTGTTCTTGCGTCAAGCCTGTTTTCACTGTGAAATAAGGACTCTTGTACTTGCGCTTATGCTTGTGTCGGTCGTGACAACCACTTAAACAGACCTAAGACTTTATGAATACATGTAACACAAATTTAGTTCTCTAAGTTATAAACGAGAAAGATATAGTGAACCATTTTCCATTATCATTACACTGAACTTATCCTTATGGTGGATTTAGCAAATTGATTCAACAATTGATTTCTTCATTTTCTTGTAAATGTTCATTTTGTTTAGGTAAAATACTTTCAGATTTTATGATATACATGTAACGCAAATTGAGTTAAGTTATAAACGAGAAATCATTACACTGAACTTTGATAATAATTATCGTATAGCCAGGTTGCTTTAGCAAATTGATTCAACAATTGATTTCTTCATTTTCTTGTAAATAATGTTCATTTTAAAGTTGTAAAGGTTTTACTGTGCAAGCTGTGTTAAGTACTTTAACTGTCTTATAGTACTTTGACTGTCTTATAGTACTTTGACTGTCTTATAGTACTTTAACTGTCTTATAGTACTTTGACTGACTTATAGTACTTTGACTGACTTATAGTACTTTGACTGTCCTATAGTACTTTAACTGTCTTATAGTACTTTGACTGTCCTATAGTACTTTAACTGTCCTATAGTACTTTAACTGTCTTATAGTACTTTGACTGTCTTATAGTACTTTGACTGTCTTATAGTACTTTAACTGTCTTATAGTACTTTGACTGTCTTATAGTACTTTGACTGTCCTATAGTACTTTGACTGTCTTATAGTACTTTGACTGTCCTATAGTACTTTGACTGTCTTATAGTACTTTGACTGTCTTATAGTACTTTAACTGTCTTATAGTACTTTGACTGTCCTATAGTACTTTAACTGTCTTATAGTACTTTGACTGTCTTATAGTACTTTAACTGTCTTATAGTACTTTGACTGTCTTATAGTACTTTAACTGTCTTATAGTACTTTGACTGTCCTATAGTACTTTAACTGTCTTATAGTACTTTGACTGTCTTATAGTACTTTAACTGTCTTATAGTACTTTGACTGTCTTATAGTACTTTGACTGACTTATAGTACTTTGACTGTCCTATAGTACTTTGACTGTCCTATAGTACTTTGACTGTCCTATAGTACTTTGACTGTCCTATAGTACTTTGACTGTCCTATAGTACTTTGACTGTCCTATAGTACTTTGACTGTCTTATAGTACTTTAACTGTCCTATAGTACTTTAACTGTCCTATAGTACTTTGACTGTCTTATAGTACTTTGACTGTCTTATAGTACTTTAACTGTCTTATAGTACTTTAACTGTCTTATAGTACTTTAACTGTCTTATAGTACTTTAACTGTCTTATAGTACTTTGACTGTCCTATAGTACTTTAACTGTCCTATAGTACTTTGACTGTCCTATAGTACTTTGACTGTCCTATAGTACTTTAACTGTCCTATAGTACTTTAACTGTCCTATAGTACTTTGACTGACTTATAGTACTTTGACTGTCCTATAGTACTTTGACTGTCCTATAGTACTTTGACTGTCTTATAGTACTTTGACTGTCCTATAGTACTTTGACTGTCCTATAGTACTTTAACTGTCTTATAGTACTTTAACTGTCCTATAGTACTTTAACTGTCTTATAGTACTTTGACTGTCCTATAGTACTTTGACTGTCCTATAGTACTTTGACTGTCTTATAGTACTTTGACTGTCCTATAGTACTTTGACTGTCCTATTGTACTTTGACTGTCCTATAGTACTTTGACTGAGCTATAGTACTTTAACTGTCTTATAGTACTTTAACTGTCCTATAGTACTTTGACTGACCTATAGTACTTTAACTGTCTTATAGTACTTTAACTGTCCTATAGTACTTTGACTGACCTATAGTACTTTGACTGTCTTATAGTACTTTAACTGTCCTATAGTACTTTGACTGACCTATAGTACTTTGACTGTCTTATAGTACTTTGACTGTCTTATAGTACTTTGACTGTCTTATAGTACTTTGACTGACCTATAGTACTTTAACTGTCTTATAGTACTTTGACTGTCTTATAGTACTTTGACTGTCTTATAGTACTTTGACTGTCCTATAGTACTTTGACTGTCTTATAGTACTTTGACTGTCTTATAGTACTTTGACTGTCTTATAGTACTTTGACTGTCTTATAGTACTTTGACTGTCTTATAGTACTTTGACTGTCCTATAGTACTTTGACTGTCTTATAGTACTTTGACTGTCCTATAGTACTTTGACTGTCTTATAGTACTTTGACTGTCTTATAGTACTTTGACTGTCCTATAGTACTTTGACTGTCCTATAGTACTTTGACTGTCCTATATACTTTGACTGTCTTATGGTACTTTGACTGTCTTATAGTACTTTGACTGTCTTATAGTACTTTGACTGTCCTATAGTACTTTGACTGTACTTTGACTGTCCTATAGTACTTTGACTGTCCTATATACTTTGACTGTCTTATAGTACTTTGACTGTCTTATGGTACTTTGACTGTCTTATAGTACTTTGACTGTCCTATAGTACTTTGACTGTCTTATAGTACTTTGACTGTCTTATAGTACTTTGACTGTCCTATAGAACTTTGACTGTCTTATAGTACTTTAACTGTCCTATAGTACTTTGACTGTCCTATAGTACTTTAACTGTCTTATGGTACTTTGAAAGTCCTATAGTACTTTGACTGTCTTATAGTACTTTAACTGTCTTATAGTATAGTACTTTAACTGTCCTATAGTACTTTGTCTGTCCTATAGTACTTTGACTGTCCTATAGTACTTTAACTGTCTTATAGTACTTTAACTGTCTTATAGTATAGTACTTTAACTGTCTTATAGTACTTTGACTGTCTTATAGTACTTTTACTGTCCTATAGTACTTTGACTGTCTTATAGTACTTTGACTGTCCTATAGTACTTTGACTGTCCTATAGTACTTTGACTGTCCTATAGTACTTTGACTGTCTTATAGTACTTTAACTGTCCTATAGTACTTTGACTGTCCTATAGTACTTTAACTGTCCTATAATACTTTGACTGTCCTATAGTACTTTGACTGTCTTATAGTACTTTAACTGTCTTATAGTACTTTGACTGTCTTATAGTACTTTAACTGTCTTATAGTACTTTGACTGTCCTATAGTACTTTGACTGTCTTATAGTACTTTGACTGTCTTATAGTACTTTGACTGTCTTATAGTACTTTGACTGTCTTATAGTACTTTGACTGTCTTATAGTACTTTGACTGTCTTATAGTACTTTGACTGTCTTATAGTACTTTAACTGTCTTATAGTACTTTAACTGTCTTATAGTACTTTGACTGTCTTATAGTACTTTGACTGTCTTATAGTACTTTGACTGTCCTATAGTACTTTGACTGTCTTATAGTACTTTAACTGTCTTATAGTACTTTGACTGACCTATAGTACTTTAACTGACCTATAGTACTTTGACTGTCTTATAGTACTTTGACTGTGTTATAGTACTTTGACTGTCTTATAGTACTTTGACTGTCTTATGGTACTTTGACTGTCCTATAGTACTTTGACTGACCTATAGTACTTTGACTGACTTATAGTACTTTAACTGTCTTATAGTACTTTAACTGTCCTATAGTACTTTAACTGTCTTATAGTACTTTGACTGACTTATAGTACTTTGACTGACTTATAGTACTTTGACTGTCTTATAGTACTTTAACTGTCTTATAGTACTTTGACTGACTTATAGTACTTTGACTGACTTATAGTACTTTGACTGTCCTATAGTACTTTGACTGTCTTATAGTACTTTGACTGTCTTATAGTACTTTAACTGTCCTATAGTACTTTGACTGTCCTATAGTACTTTGACTGTCCTATAGTACTTTAACTGTCCTATAGTACTTTAACTGTCCTATAGTACTTTGACTGACTTATAGTACTTTGACTGTCCTATAGTACTTTGACTGTCCTATAGTACTTTGACTGTCTTATAGTACTTTGACTGTCTTATAGTACTTTAACTGTCTTATAGTACTTTGACTGTCTTATAGTACTTTAACTGTCCTATAGTACTTTGACTGTCTTATAGTACTTTGACTGTCTTATAGTACTTTGACTGTCTTATAGTACTTTGACTGTCTTATAGTACTTTAACTGTCCTATAGTACTTTGACTGTCTTATAGTACTTTGACTGACCTATAGTACTTTAACTGTCTTATAGTACTTTAACTGTCCTATAGTACTTTAACTGTCTTATAGTACTTTGACTGTCTTATAGTACTTTGACTGTCTTATAGTACTTTAACTGTCTTATAGTACTTTGACTGACCTATAGTACTTTAACTGTCCTATAGTACTTTGACTGTCTTATAGTACTTTAACTGTCCTATAGTACTTTGACTGTCTTATAGTACTTTGACTGTCTTATAGTACTTTGACTGTCTTATAGTACTTTGACTGTCTTATAGTACTTTGACTGTCTTATAGTACTTTAACTGTCCTATAGTACTTTGACTGACCTATAGTACTTTAACTGTCCTATAGTACTTTAACTGTCATATAGTACTTTGACTGTCTTATAGTACTTTAACTGTCTTATAGTACTTTAACTGTCCTATAGTACTTTAACTGTCCTATAGTACTTTAACTGTCCTATAGTACTTTGACTGTCCTATAGTACTTTGACTGTCTTATAGTACTTTGACTGTCCTATAGTACTTTGACTGTCCTATAGTACTTTGACTGTCCTATAGTACTTTGACTGACCTATAGTACTTTGACTGTCTTATAGTACTTTAACTGTCCTATAGTACTTTGACTGACCTATAGTACTTTGACTGCCTTATAGTACTTTGACTGACCTATAGTACTTTGACTGTCTTATAGTACTTTAACTGTCTTATAGTACTTTGACTGACCTATAGTACTTTGACTGACCTATAGTACTTTGACTGACCTATAGTACTGTACTTTGACTGACTATAGTACTTTGACTGTCTTATAGTACTTTGACTGACCTATAGTACTTTGACTGTCTTATAGTACTTTAACTGTCTTATAGTACTTTGACTGACCTATAGTACTTTGACTGTCCTATAGTACTTTAACTGTCTTATAGTACTTTAACTGTCCTATAGTACTTTGACTGACCTATAGTACTTTGACTGTCTTATAGTACTTTAACTGTCCTATAGTACTTTGACTGACTTATAGTACTTTGACTATAGGACAGTCAAAGTACTATAAGACAGTACTTTGACTGTCCTATAGTACTTTGACTGTCCTATATACTTTGACTGTCTTATGGTACTTTGACTGACTTATAGTACTTTGACTGTCCTATAGTACTTTGACTGTCCTATAGAACTTTGACTGTCCTATATACTTTGACTGTCCTATAGTACTTTGACTGTCCTATAGTACTTTAACTGTCTTATGGTACTTTGAAAGTCCTATAGTACTTTGACTGTCTTATAGTACTTTAACTGTCTTATAGTATAGTACTTTAACTGTCCTATAGTACTTTGTCTGTCCTATAGTACTTTGACTGTCCTATAGTACTTTAACTGTCTTATAGTACTTTAACTGTCTTATAGTATAGTACTTTAACTGTCTTATAGTACTTTGACTGTCTTATAGTACTTTTACTGTCCTATAGTACTTTGACTGTCTTATAGTACTTTGACTGTCCTATAGTACTTTGACTGTCCTATAGTACTTTGACTGTCCTATAGTACTTTGACTGTCTTATAGTACTTTAACTGTCCTATAGTACTTTGACTGTCCTATAGTACTTTAACTGTCCTATAATACTTTGACTGTCCTATAGTACTTTGACTGTCTTATAGTACTTTGACTGTCTTATAGTACTTTGACTGTCTTATAGTACTTTGACTGTCTTATAGTACTTTAACTGTCTTATAGTACTTTAACTGTCCTATAGTACTTTAACTGTCCTATAATACTTTGACTGTCCTATAGTACTTTGACTGTCTTATAGTACTTTAACTGTCCTATAGTACTTTGACTGTCCTATAGTACTTTAACTGTCCTATAATACTTTGACTGTCCTATAGTACTTTGACTGTCTTATAGTACTTTGACTGTCTTATAGTACTTTGACTGTCTTATAGTACTTTGACTGTCTTATAGTACTTTAACTGTCTTATAGTACTTTAACTGTCCTATAGTACTTTGACTGTCCTATAGTACTTTGACTGTCTTATAGTACTTTGACTGTCTTATAGTACTTTGACTGTCCTATAGTACTTTGACTGTCTTATAGTACTTTAACTGTCTTATAGTACTTTGACTGACCTATAGTACTTTAACTGTCCTATAGTACTTTGACTGACCTATAGTACTTTAACTGACCTATAGTACTTTGACTGTCTTATAGTACTTTGACTGTGTTATAGTACTTTGACTGTCTTATAGTACTTTGACTGTCTTATGGTACTTTGACTGTCCTATAGTACTTTGACTGTCTTATAGTACTTTGACTGACCTATAGTACTTTGACTGACTTATAGTACTTTAACTGTCTTATAGTACTTTGACTGTCTTATAGTACTTTGACTGTCCTATAGTACTTTGACTGTCTTATAGTACTTTGACTGACCTATAGTACTTTGACTGTCTTATAGTACTTTGACTGTCTTATAGTACTTTAACTGTCTTATAGTACTTTGACTGTCCTATAGTACTTTGACTGTCTTATAGTACTTTGACTGTCCTATAGTACTTTGACTGTCTTATAGTACTTTAACTGTCTTATAGTACTTTGACTGTCTTATAGTACTTTAACTGTCTTATAGTACTTTGACTGTCTTATAGTACTTTGACTGTCTTATAGTACTTTAACTGTCCTATAGTACTTTAACTGTCTTATAGTATAGTACTTTAACTGTCCTATAGTACTTTAACTGTCCTATAGTACTTTGACTGTCCTATAGTACTTTGACTGTCCTATAGTACTTTAACTGTCTTATAGTACTTTAACTGTCCTATAGTACTTTGTCTGTCCTATAGTACTTTGACTGTCTTATAGTACTTTGACTGACCTATAGTACTTTAACTGTCTTATAGTACTTTAACTGTCTTATAGTACTTTGACTGTCCTATAGTACTTTAACTGTCTTATAGTACTTTAACTGTCTTATAGTACTTTGACTGTCCTATAGTACTTTGACTGTCTTATAGTACTTTAACTGTCTTATAGTACTTTGACTGTCATATAGAACTTTGACTGTCTTATAGTACTTTAACTGTCTTATAGTACTTTAACTGTCCTATAGTACTTTGACTGTCTTATAGTACTTTAACTGTCTTATAGTACTTTGACTGACCTATAGTACTTTGACTGACCTATAGTACTTTGACTGTCTTATAGTACTTTGACTGTCCTATAGTACTTTAACTGTCTTATAGTACTTTGACTGACCTATAGTACTTTGACTGTCTTATAGTACTTTAACTGTCTTATAGTACTTTGACTGTCTTATAGTACTTTGACTGTCTTATAGTACTTTGACTGTCCTATAGTACTTTGACTGTCTTATAGTACTTTAACTGTCTTATAGTACTTTGACTGTCTTATAGTACTTTGACTGTCTTATAGTACTTTGACTGTCCTATAGTACTTTGACTGTCTTATAGTACTTTAACTGTCTTATAGTACTTTGACTGTCTTATAGTACTTTGACTGTCTTATAGTACTTTAACTGTCTTATAGTACTTTAACTGTCTTATAGTACTTTAACTGTCCTATAGTACTTTAACTGTCTTATAGTACTTTAACTGTCCTATAGTACTTTAACTGTCCTATAGTACTTTAACTGTCTTATAGTACTTTGACTGACCTATAGTACTTTGACTGACCTATAGTACTTTGACTGAGCTATAGTACTTTGACTGTCCTATAGTACTTTGACTGACCTATAGTACTTTGACTGAGCTATAGTACTTTGACTGTCCTATAGTACTTTGACTGACCTATAGTACTTTGACTGTCTTATAGTACTTTAACTGTCTTATAGTACTTTAACTGTCTTATAGTACTTTAACTGTCTTATAGTACTTTGACTGAGCTATAGTACTTTAACTGTCTTATAGTACTTTGACTGACCTATAGTACTTTGACTGAGCTATAGTACTTTGACTGTCCTATAGTACTTTGACTGACCTATAGTACTTTGACTGTCTTATAGTACTTTAACTGTCTTATAGTACTTTAACTGTCCTATAGTACTTTAACTGTCTTATAGTACTTTAACTGTCCTATAGTACTTTAACTGTCTTATAGTACTTTAACTGTCCTATAGTACTTGGACTGTCCTATAGTACTTTGACTGTCCTATAGTACTTTGACTGTCTTATAGTACTTTGACTGTCCTATAGTACTTTAACTGTCTTATAGTACTTTAACTGTCCTATAGTACTTTAACTGTCTTATAGTACTTTAACTGTCCTATAGTACTTTAACTGTCTTATAGTACTTTAACTGTCTTATAGTACTTTGACTGTCCTATAGTACTTTGACTGTCTTATAGTACTTTAACTGTCTTATAGTACTTTGACTGTCTTATAGTACTTTGACTGTCCTATAGTACTTTGACTGTCCTAATAGTACTTTAACTGTCCTATAGTACTTTGACTGTCTTATAGTACTTTGACTGTCCTATAGTACTTTGACTGTCTTATAGTACTTTAAACTGTCTTATAGTACTTTGACTGTCTTATAGTACTTTGACTGTCCTATAGTACTTTGACTGTCCTATAGTACTTTAACTGTCCTATAGTACTTTAACTGTCTTATAGTACTTTGACTGTCCTATAGTACTTTGACTGTCCTATAGTACTTTAACTGTCCTATAGTACTTTGACTGTCTTATAGTACTTTAACTGTCCTATAGTACTTTGACTGTCTTATAGTACTTTGACTGTCTTATAGTACTTTGACTGTCCTATAGTACTTTGACTGTCTTATAGTACTTTGACTATCCTATAGTACTTTAACTGTCTTATAGTACTTTAACTGTCCTATAGTACTTTAACTGTCTTATAGTACTTTGACTGTCTTATAGTACTTTGACTGTCTTATAGTACTTTAACTGTCTTATAGTACTTTAACTGTCCTATAGTACTTTGACTGTCCTATAGTACTTTGACTGACCTATAGTACTTTAACTGTCATATAGTACTTTGACTGTCCTATAGTACTTTAACTGTCTTATAGTACTTTAACTGTCTTATAGTACTTTGACTGTCTTATAGTACTTTGACTGTCTTATAGTACTTTAACTGTCCTATAGTACTTTGACTGACCTATAGTACTTTAACTGTCCTATAGTACTTTAACTGTCATATAGTACTTTGACTGTCCTATAGTACTTTAACTGTCTTATAGTACTTTAACTGTCCTATAGTACTTTAACTGTCCTATAGTACTTTAACTGTCCTATAGTACTTTGACTGTCCTATAGTACTTTGACTGTCCTATAGTACTTTGACTGTCTTATAGTACTTTGACTGTCCTATAGTACTTTAACTGTCCTATAGTACTTTAACTGTCCTATAGTACTTTGACTGTCCTATAGTACTTTGACTGTCCTATAGTACTTTGACTGTCTTATAGTACTTTGACTGTCCTATAGTACTTTGACTGTCCTATAGTACTTTGACTGACCTATAGTACTTTGACTGTCTTATAGTACTTTAACTGTCCTATAGTACTTTGACTGACCTATAGTACTTTAACTGTCATATAGTACTTTGACTGTCCTATAGTACTTTAACTGTCTTATAGTACTTTAACTGTCTTATAGTACTTTGACTGTCTTATAGTACTTTGACTGTCTTATAGTACTTTAACTGTCCTATAGTACTTTGACTGACCTATAGTACTTTAACTGTCCTATAGTACTTTAACTGTCATATAGTACTTTGACTGTCCTATAGTACTTTAACTGTCTTATAGTACTTTAACTGTCCTATAGTACTTTAACTGTCCTATAGTACTTTAACTGTCCTATAGTACTTTGACTGTCCTATAGTACTTTGACTGTCCTATAGTACTTTGACTGTCTTATAGTACTTTGACTGTCCTATAGTACTTTGACTGTCCTATAGTACTTTAACTGTCCTATAGTACTTTGACTGACCTATAGTACTTTGACTGCCTTATAGTACTTTGACTGACCTATAGTACTTTGACTGTCTTATAGTACTTTAACTGTCTTATAGTACTTTGACTGACCTATAGTACTTTGACTGACCTATAGTACTTTGACTGACCTATAGTACTTTGACTGCCTTATAGTACTTTGACTGACCTATAGTACTTTGACTGTCTTATAGTACTTTAACTGTCTTATAGTACTTTGACTGACCTATAGTACTTTGACTGACCTATAGTACTTTGACTGACCTATAGTACTTTAACTGTCCTATAGTACTTTGACTGACCTATAGTACTTTGACTGTCTTATAGTACTTTGACTGACCTATAGTACTTTGACTGTCCTATAGTACTTTGACTGTCTTATAGTACTTTGACTGTCTTATAGTACTTTGACTGTCCTATAGTACTTTGACTGTCCTATAGTACTTTGACTGTCCTATATACTTTGACTGTCTTATGGTACTTTGACTGACTTATAGTACTTTGACTGTCCTATAGTACTTTGACTGTCCTATAGTACTTTGACTGTCCTATATACTTTGACTGTCTTATAGTACTTTGACTGTCTTATGGTACTTTGACTGTCTTATAGTACTTTGACTGTCCTATAGTACTTTGACTGTCTTATAGTACTTTGACTGTCTTATAGTACTTTGACTGTCCTATAGAACTTTGACTGTCTTATAGTACTTTAACTGTCCTATAGTACTTTGACTGTCCTATAGTACTTTAACTGTCTTATGGTACTTTGAAAGTCCTATAGTACTTTGACTGTCTTATAGTACTTTAACTGTCTTATAGTATAGTACTTTAACTGTCCTATAGTACTTTGTCTGTCCTATAGTACTTTGACTGTCCTATAGTACTTTAACTGTCCTATAGTACTTTAACTGTCTTATAGTACTTTAACTGTCCTATAGTACTTTAACTGTCTTATAGTACTTTAACTGTCTTATAGTACTTTGACTGTCCTATAGTACTTTGACTGTCTTATAGTACTTTAACTGTCTTATAGTACTTTGACTGTCTTATAGTACTTTGACTGTCCTATAGTACTTTGACTGTCCTATAGTACTTTAACTGTCCTATAGTACTTTGACTGTCTTATAGTACTTTGACTGTCCTATAGTACTTTGACTGTCTTATAGTACTTTAACTGTCTTATAGTACTTTGACTGTCTTATAGTACTTTGACTGTCCTATAGTACTTTGACTGTCCTATAGTACTTTAACTGTCCTATAGTACTTTAACTGTCTTATAGTACTTTGACTGTCCTATAGTACTTTGACTGTCCTATAGTACTTTAACTGTCCTATAGTACTTTGACTGTCTTATAGTACTTTAACTGTCCTATAGTACTTTGACTGTCTTATAGTACTTTGACTGTCTTATAGTACTTTGACTGTCCTATAGTACTTTGACTGTCTTATAGTACTTTGACTATCCTATAGTACTTTAACTGTCTTATAGTACTTTAACTGTCTATAGTACTTTAACTGTCTTATAGTACTTTGACTGTCTTATAGTACTTTGACTGTCTTATAGTACTTTAACTGTCTTATAGTACTTTAACTGTCCTATAGTACTTTGACTGTCCTATAGTACTTTGACTGACCTATAGTACTTTAACTGTCATATAGTACTTTGACTGTCCTATAGTACTTTAACTGTCTTATCGTACTTTTACTGTATTATAGTACTTTGACTGTCTTATAGTACTTTGACTGTCTTATAGTACTTTAACTGTCCTATAGTACTTTGACTGACCTATAGTACTTTAACTGTCCTATAGTACTTTAACTGTCATATAGTACTTTGACTGTCCTATAGTACTTTTAACTGTCTTATAGTACTTTAACTGTCCTATAGTACTTTAACTGTCCTATAGTACTTTAACTGTCCTATAGTACTTTGACTGTCCTATAGTACTTTGACTGTCTTATAGTACTTTGACTGTCTTATAGTACTTTGACTGTCCTATAGTAACTTTAACTGTCCCTATAGTACTTTAACTGTCCTATAGTACTTTGACTGTCCTATAGTACTTTGACAGTCCTATAGTACTTTGACTGTCCTATAGTACTTTGACTGTCCTATAGTACTTTGACTGTCCTATAGTACTTTGACTGTCTTATAGTACTTTGACTGTCCTATAGTACTTTGACTGTCCTATAGTACTTTGACTGTCCTATAGTACTTTGACTGTCCTATAGTACTTTGACTGTCCTATAGTACTTTAACTGTCTTATAGTACTTTAACAGTCTTATAGTACTTTGACTGTCTTATAGTACTTTGACTGTCCTTATAGTACTTTAACTGTCCTATAGTACTTTGACTGACCTATAGTACTTTAACTGTCCTATAGTACTTTAACTGTCATATAGTACTTTGACTGTCCTATAGTACTTTGAACTGTCTTATAGTACTTTAAACTGTCCTATAGTACTTTAACTGTTCCTATAGTACTTTAACTGTCCTATAGTACTTTGACTGTCCTATAGTACTTTGACTGTCCTATATAGTTCTTTGACTGTCTTATAGTACTTTGACTGTCCTATAGTACTTTGACTGTCCTATAGTACTTTAACTGTCCTATAGTACTTTGACTGACCTTATAGTACTTTGACTGCCATATAGTACTTTGACTGACCTATAGTACTTTGACTGTCTTATAGTACTTTAACTGTCTTATAGTACTTTGACTGACCTATAGTACTTTTGACTGACTTATAGTACTTGACTGACCTATAGTACTTTGACTGCCTTATAGTACTTTGACTGACCTATAGTACTTTGACTGTCTTATAGTACTTTAACTGTCTTATAGTACTTTGACTGACCTATAGTACTTTGACTGACCTATAGTACTTTGACTGACCTATAGTACTTTAACTGTCCTAAAGTACTATTGACTGACCTATAGTACTTTGACTGTCTTATAGTACTTTGACTGACCTATAGTACTTTGACTGTCCATAGTACTTTGACTGTCTTATAGTACTTTGACTGTCTTATAGTACTTTGACTGTCCTATAGTACTTTGACTGTCCTATAGTACTTTGACTGTCCTATAGTACTTTGACTGTCTTATGGTTCTTTGACTGACGTATAGTAACTTTGACTGTCCTATAGTACTTTGACTGTCCTATAGTACTTTGACTGTCTTATAGTACTTTGACTGTCTTATAGTACTTTGACTGTCTTATGGTACTTTGACTGTCTTATAGTACTTTGACTGTCCTATAGTACTTTGACTGTCCTATAGTACTTTGACTGTCTTATAGTACTTTGACTGTCCTATAGTACTTTGACTGTCTTATAGTACTTTGACTGTCCTATAGTACTTTGACTGTCTATTAGTACTTTGACTGTTCCTATAGTACTTTAACTGTCTTATGGTACTTTGAAAGTCCTATAGTACTTTGACTGTCTTATAGTACTTTAACTGTCTTATAGTATAGTACTTTAAACTGTCCTATAGTACTTTGTCTGTCCTATAGTTACTTTGACTGTCCTATAGTACTTTAACTGTCTTATAGTACTTTAACTGTCTTATAGTATAGTACTTTAACTGTCTTATAGTACTTTGACTGTCTTATAGTACTTTTACTGTCCTATAGTACTTTGACTGTCTTATAGTACTTTGACTGTCCATAGTACTTTGACTGTCCTATAGTACTTTGACTGTCCTATAGTACTTTGACTGTCTTATAGTACTTTAACTGTCCTATAGTACTTTGACTGTCCTATAGTACTTTAAACTGTCCTATAATACTTTGACTGTCCTATAGTACTTTGACTGTCTTATAGTACTTTGACTGTCTTATAGTACTTTAACTGTCTTATAGTACTTTGACTGTCTTATAGTACTTTAACTGTCCTTTAGTACTTTAACTGTCCTATAGTACTTTGACTGTCCTATAGTACTTTGACTGTCTTATAGTACTTTGACTGTCTTATAGTACTTTGACTGTCTTATAGTACTTTGACTGTCTTATAGTACTTTGACTGTCTTATAGTACTTTGACTGTCCTATAGTACTTTGACTGTCTTATAGTACTTTGACTGTCTTTATAGTACTTTGACTGTCTTATAGTACTTTGACTGTCTTATAGTACTTTAACTGTCCTATAGTACTTTGACTGTCTTATAGTACTTTGACTGTCTTATAGTACTTTGACTGTCTTATAGTACTTTGACTGTCTTATAGTACTTTAACTGTCTTATAGTACTTTGACTGTCCTATAGTACTTTGACTGTCTTATAGTACTTTAACTGTCTTATAGTACTTTGACTGACCTATAGTACTTTAACTGTCCTATAGTACTTTGACTGACCTATAGTACTTTAAACTGACCTATAGTACTTTGACTGTCTTATAGTTACTTTGACTGTGTTATAGTACTTTGACTGTCTTATAGTACTTTGACTGTCTTATGGTACTTTGACTGTCCTATAGTACTTTGACTGTCTTATAGTACTTTGACTGACCTATAGTACTTTGACTGACTTATAGTACTTTAACTGTCTTATAGTACTTTGACTGTCTTTAGTACTTTGACTGTCCTATAGTACTTTGACTGTCTTATAGTACTTTGACTGACCTATAGTACTTTGACTGTCTTATAGTACTTTGACTGTCTTATAGTACTTTAACTGTCTTATAGTACTTTGACTGTCCTATAGTACTTTGACTGTCTTATAGTACTTTGACTGTCCAAGAGTACTTTGACTGTCTTATAGTACTTTAACTGTCTTATAGTACTTTGACTGTCTTATAGTACTTTAACTGTCTAATAGTACTTTGACTGTCTTATAGTACTTTGACTGTCTTATAAACTTTAACTGTCCTATAGTACTTTAACTGTCTTATAGTATTGTACTTTAACTGTCCTATAGTACTTTAACTGTCCTATAGTACTTTGACTGTCCTATAGTACTTTATAACTGTCTTATAGTACTTTAACTGTCCTATAGTACTTTGTCTGTCCTATAGTACTTTGACTGTCTTATAGTACTTTGACTGACCTTTAGTACTTTAACTGTCTTATAGTACTTTAACTGTCTTATAGTACTTTGACTGTCCTATAGTACTTTAACTGTCTTATAGTACTTTAACTGTCTTATAGTACTTTGACTGTCCTATAGTACTTTGACTGTCTTCTAGTACTTTAAATGTCTTATAGTACTTGGACTGTCATATAGAACTTTGACTGTCCTTATAGTACTTTAACTGTCTTATAGTACTTTAACTGTCCTATAGTACTTTGACTGTCTTATAGTACTTTAACTGTCTTATAGTACTTTGACTGACCTATAGTACTTTGACTGACCTATAGTACTTTGACTGTCTTATAGTACTTTGACTGTCCTATAGTACTTTAACTGTCTTATAGTACTTTGACTGACCTATAGTACTTTGACTGTCTTATAGTACTTTAACTGTCTTATAGTACTTTGACTGTCTTATAGTACTATGACTGTCTTATAGTACTTTGACTGTCCTATAGTACTTTGACTGTCTTATAGTACTTTAACTGTCTTATAGTACTTTGACTGTCTTATAGTACTTTGACTGTCTTATAGTACTTTACTGTCTTATAGTACTTTAACTGTCTTATAGTACTTTGACTGTCTTATAGTACTTTGACTGTCCTATAGTACTTTGACTGACCTATAGTACTTTGACTGTCTTATAGTACTTTGACTGTCCTATAGTACTTTGACTGTCCTATGGTACTTTGACTGTCATATAGTACTTTGACTGACCTATAGTACTTTGACTGTCTTATAGTACTTTGACTGTCTTATAGTACTTTGACTGTCTTATAGTACTTTGACTGTCTTATAGTACTTTAACTGTCTTATAGTATAGTACTTTAACTGTCTTATAGTATAGTACTTTAACTGTCTTATAGTACTTTGACTGTCTTATAGTACTTTAACTGTCTTATAGTACTTTGACTGTCTTATAGTACTTTAACTGTCTTAGTATAGTACTTAAACTGTCTTATAGTACTTTAACTGTCTTATAGTACTTTGACTGTCATAATAGTACTTTAACTGTCTTATAGTACTTTAACTGTCCTATAGTACTTTGACTGTCTTATAGTACTTTAACTGTCTTATAGTACTTTGACTGTCTTATAGTACTATGACTGTCTTATAGTACTTTGACCTGTCTTATAGTACTTTTGACTGTCTTATAGTACTTTGAGGACTGTTCTTATATAGTACTTTGACTGTCTTATAGTACTTTTGACTGGTCCTTATAGTACTTTAACTGTCTTATAGTACTTTGAGAGCCTGTCCTATAGTACTTTAACTGTCCTTATAGTACTTTGACTGTCTATATAGTAACTTTGACTGTCTTATTAGTACTTTGACTGTCTTATAGTCACTTGGACTGTCCTATAGTACTTTGACTGTCTTTTATTAGTACTTTGAGACTGTCTTATAGTACTTTAACTGTCCTTATAGTACTTTGACTGTCTTATAGTAACTTTGACTGTCTTATAGTACTTTAACTGGTCCTAATAGTAACTTTTTAACTGTCTTATAGTACTTTAACTGTCCTATAGTACTTTTGACTGTCTTATAGTACTTTTAACTGTCTTATAGTACTTATGGACTGTCCTATAGTTACTCTTGACTGTCTATATAGTACTTCTAACTGTCTTATAGTACTTTGACTGTCCTATAGTACCTTTAACTGTCTTATAGTACTTTAACTGCCTTATAGTACTTTGACTGTCCTTTAGTTACTTTGACTGTCCTAGTACTTTGACTGCTTCCCCTATAGTACTTTTGACTGTCTGCTATAGTACTTTCACTGCCTTTATAGTACTTTGACTGTCCTATAGTACGTTTGACTGTCCTATAGTACTTTGACTGCCTTATAGTACTTTGACTGTCCTTATAGTACTTTAACTGTCCTTATAGAACTATTAACTGTCTTATTAGTACTTTAACTGTCTTATAGGTACTTTTGACTGTCTTATAGTACTTTGACTGTCCTTATAGTACTTTGACTGTCTCTTATAGTATCTATTTTGACTGGTCTTATAGGTACTTTGGACTGTCCTTATAGTACTTTAAACTGTCTTATAGTACTTTGACTGACCTATAGGTACTTTGACTGGACATATTTAAAAGTTAAACTTTAACTGTCCCTATAGTACTTTGACTGTCCTTATAGTACTTGTGACTGTCTTATGTACCTTTGACTGGTCCTTATAGTACTTTGAACTGTCCTTATAGTACTTTGAACTGTCTTATAGTACTTTGAACTGTCCTAATAGTACTTCTAAACTTGTTCTTATAGTACTTTGACTGTTCCTTATAGTACTTTGACTGTCTTATAGTACTTTAACTGTCCTATAGTACTATTTGACTGTCTTATAGTACTTGGACTGTCCTATAGTACTTATGACTGTCTTATAGTACTTTGACTGTCGCTTAATAGTACTTTAACTGTCTTATAGTACTTTGACTGTCTTATAGTACTTTGACTGTCTTATAGTACTTTGACTGTCCTATAGTACTTTGACTGTCTTATAGTACTTTAACTGTCTATAGTACTTTGACTGTCTTATAGTACTTTGACTGTCTTATAGTACTTTGACTGTCCTATAGTACTTTGACTGTCTTATAGTACTTTAACTGTCTTATAGTACTTTGACTGTCCTATAGTACTTTGAACTGTCTTATAGTACTTTGACTGTCTTATAGTACTTTGACTGTCTTATAGTACTTTGACTGTCCTATAGTACTTTGACTGTCTTATAGTACTTTGACTGTCTTATAGTACTTTGACTGTCCTTATAGTACTTTGACTGTCCTATAGTACTTTGACTGTCTTATAGTACTTTGACTGTCTTATAGTACTTTGACTGTCTTATAGTACTTTGACTGTCTTATAGTACTTTGACTGTCTTATAGTACTTTGACTGTCTTATAGTACTTTGACTGTCTTATAGTACTTTGACTGTCTTATAGTACTTTGACTGTCTTATAGTACTTTGACTGTCTTATAGTACTTTGACTGTCTTATAGTACTTTGACTGTCTTATAGTACTTTGACTGCCTTATAGTACTTTGACTGTCTATAGTACTTTAACTGTCCTATAGTACTTTGACTGTCTTATAGTACTTTAACTGTCCTATAGTACTTTGACTGTCTTATAGTACTTTGACTGTCCTATAGTACTTTGACTGTCTTATAGTACTTTGACTGTCCTATAGTACTTTGACTGTCTGTACTATAGTACTTTGACTGTCTTATAGTACTTTGACTGTCCTATAGTACTTTGACTGTCTTATAGTACTTTGACTGACCTATAGTACTTTAACTGTCTTATAGTACTTTGACTGACCTTATAGTACTTTGACTGTCTTATAGTACTTTGACTGTCTTATAGTACTTTGACTGTCTATAGTACTTTGACTGTTATAGTACTTTAACTGTCTTATAGTACTTTAACTGTCCTTATAGTACTTTGACTGTCTTATAGTACTTTGACTGTCTTATAGTACTTTGACTGTCCTATAGTACTTTGACTGTCTTATAGTACTTTGACTGTCTTATAGTACTTTGACTGTCTTATAGTACTTTGACTGTCTTATAGTACTTTAACTGTCTTATAGTACTTTAACTGTCTTATAGTACTTTGACTGTCTTATAGTACTTTGACTGTCTTATAGTACTTTGACTGTCTTATAGTACTTTGACTGTCTTATAGTACTTTGACTGTCTTATAGTACTTTAACTGTCCTATAGTACTTTGACTGTCTTATAGTACTTTGAACTGTACTTATAGTACTTTGACT